>JAHUTJ010042020.1:0-23336 GCA_036250325.1 Characodon lateralis
TGAAATATTTCAGTTAGTGTGCAATGAATCTAAAATATATGAATGTTAAATTTTCATCATGACATTATGGAAAATAATGAACTTTATCACAATATGCTAATATTTTGAGAAGGACCTGTATATTTAGGTATTAGATAACGTTACCTTTTTCTCGACCAGAAAAAGAAAAACTGCTTACTCTGGGTTAGGGATCAGTGTCCTACAAGACAACAATCCATTGAAAATGGGATTTTTTTAATCATTTCTGTTGACACATATATGTGACTTTTTAATTACACCCTCCATACACACAGCACCAGTAGAAACATGAAATCAGTATGTTCTTTGAAAATTAACAACTTGCACAAACACTTCCTGCTTAGAAAACAGGGTAGAAAATGAGCACTTTGTTGGATAACCGTCTTCAGATTCAATGGAGTCAGCACCACAAGAAAGTACTCTGGCTGTATTATTGTAGTTATCTTCATTCTCTGTGGGTTTTAAACTGTCAGCATCTGTTATGTTGTATACATGTGCATTCATTTCTACTGATTTTGGTCATACTGTGCATGAGCCAGGGATTCCCCATACAGGGAGATTCCATTTTTCCTGTCTACATGACAACAGAGACCAGGATGTTTTCAAACCTCTGGAAAAATCTCTCAAATTGAGACATTTTCAGAGCAAACATGCACTGTTGCCATGTGGATGAACAGTGAAATGCAACAAAACCTTTCCATTTTCACCAAAAAAGGTCATGTAAACAGGGCTTAAGAATCCCAGAGTCTTGTTTATGAGTGATTGTCAGATGGAATGGGAGATGGACAGATGGATTGAGGCTTGGTCTGCTGTTCCAGTTTTTTGTGATGAAGAGACAGCTGAACCAAAAAGCAAATCTCTTAGGTTTTCCCTGGTTGCAAGAACATAATCCGCATTTAGATTGGTCTACGTGTCGTATTGGGTCCTGGTCCACTAATTGTCACTCATCTTGTCTAAAATCTGCCTTTTCCCCTAGTCAACCTCAACAGGCAGAGAAAGAGGAAATTAATCTTACTCATGTGCCTCTTGAATACCATGATCTTAAGGGAGTCTTTAGTAAAAATAAGGCCCTGTCCCTACCACCTCACAGACCCTATGATTGTGCAATCAACCTTCTTCCCGGTGCGCCTCTGGCCACTAGCAGACTTTATAACATCTCCCGTCCAGAGCAAAAGTCTATGGAGAACTATATAAACGACTCCTTGTCTGCAGGTATTATTCGGCAGGCTTTGTCTTTGTAGGGAAGAAGGATGGTTCCTTACATTCCTTGCATTGATTATAGGGGTTTAAATCAAATCACCGTATAAATACCCACTTCCTCTCCTCACCTCAGCTTTCGAACCGGTTTATGGTGCCACTATATTTTCTAAGTTAGATATTTGTAATGCTTACCATCTGGTCAGGATCCGCCAGGGGGATGAGTGGAAGACAGCTTTCAAGACACCGTTAGGCCATCTTGAATAATTGGTTATGCCCTTTGGACTATGTAATGCTCCTGCTGTGTTCCAGGCTCTAGTCAACGACGTGCACAGAAACTTTTTGAAAATGTTTGTTTTTGTAAACTTGGACGACATATTGATCTACTCGAAGGACATTCAGGAGCACAGCAGGCATGTTCGCCAAGTACTACAGCACCTGTTGGAGAACCGCTTGTTTGTTAAAGCCAAGGAGTGTGAGTTTCATCAGTCTTCCATCACATTTCTGGGCTACATCCTTGAGGGTGAGGGTTCAGATCCAGAGAAAATTAAGGCAGTACTGGAATGGCCGGTGCCTGACTCTCGCAAATCATTACAGCGTTTTTTGGGTTTTGTAAATTTTTACAGACGTTTCATTAAGGATTATAGTCTCATTGCTGCACCTCTGACTGCACTAACTTCCTCTAAGTACTCATTTTCCTGGTCATCTGAAGCCGGCTTGTGCAATTTGTGCCAGAAATAAGTCCAGTAACCAGTCACCCGCAGGTCTTCTCCAACCCCTCAGCATCCCAAATCCACCTTGGTCTCACATAGCATTGAATTTTATTACTGGACTTCCCATTTCCTCAGGTATGACAACAGTTCTCACAATTGTGGACCGTTTTTCTAAGGCGTGTCATCTCATTCCCCTCAGGAAGCATCTGTCAGCCCTACAGACAGACAAACTGCTCACTAAACATGTGTTTCATCTTCATGGTATTCCTCAGGACATCCTATCCGACCGAGGCCCACAGTTCATCTCCCAGGTTTGGAAACAGTTTTGTTTAGCTTTAGGAGCTAAGGTATCTTTGACCTCAGGTTATTACCCTCAGTCTAATGGTCAAACCTCGCCTCCTGGACCAAGCCGCAAGCGTACCCTGTCCAGCCTCAAACGTAAGCATCTACATACCGAACTCCTTCCTGTTTTGCTCCGAGCTCACACTGAACAGCACCCAAAGAACCTTCTACAAAATCTGGATCCTGAATGCCTCTTCCCCTGACGACCTGACCACACCTATTTAGTAAGCTGTTCTCTTAATTGCATTAATTCCTGTTCTTAGTTCGACATCATTCAGTTCCCTATTTTTCACCAGTGCTCTTCCCTTCTTCCCCATACAGTGGGATAATCATCCGTTACGTTCCTGATTATCTTTGTCTCAATGAACATCCTTTACATATTCTGGTCTCTGGAGTGTTCTCTGTATGTGGGTCAGATCTATTGCAAACATATTGACAACTCTAATGTTATAGTATCACTGTTTGACCTTATAAGAGATTTTGAGCAGCATTCCATCTGCAATTCTCACTGGCTTCCATCAAACAATTTAATAAGCGTCATGTTTTAAATATAATTGGTTCTTTCTTTGTTTCATAACTAATCACAAAGAAATCTCAATGTCCCTCTGCTTGGTCACAGTATCTGTCATACTTAATCTTGCTATTCTACTTCTCTTAAATAGTTGCTTATATAGTGAATTAATGTATTGAACATGTATCTCATTTGTTCAGTTAAGCTGCTTTTTTTCTTGATCAGATTCCTAATAACTGAACTTTACAGTGTTCCCATTACTCAGGCATGTTGGAACATCTTATAAATGTTTGGGAATTCCATGAGAAGGACTGGTGGGTGCCTGTGGCTGCAGGTTTCTGGTTATGCAAATTTTCTTTGTTGATTAACATAAGCATGATGAATGGAGGAGACAAAAAACAAAAGGAAGGCCTTTATTTACATTTCCTTAGTGTTTGGTAGCACTTCCTTTTAAACTGTAAGACTTGGCCCAAACGTTACAAATATCCTTTCACAAGTTTCTCACAATAGTTTCCTAGAATTGTGGTACATTCTTCCTGACAGAACGAAGTTAGGTTTCTAGGCCACCTTGCTCACACATACATTTTCAGCTCTGCCCACAAATCTTTCGATAAGGAACTTATGATGATCCAAAAGACTAACTTTGTTGTCCTGAAGCCACTTTGTAACTAACTTGGCAACATGCTTAAGGCAATAGTTTATTTGGAAGCCCTGTTTGTGCCAAAGCTTTAACATCCTGGCTGATGTCTAAATATGTTGCTTTTACATAATGTACTTTCCTGATGATACAATCTATTTTTTTGTACAAGGTTTGCTGTTATATGGTTGATGAGCATATTTTGCACCAAAATATGTTCATCTTCGGGAGACAGAACTCATTTTCTTCAACCGTATGATGGCTGGACATTCCCATGCTGTCTCTAATTCTAGCATTTTTCAAACAAAACACATTTTGGTAATCTTAACTGACCTAAAACAGAAAACAATTTGTATGATTAAATGTCAGACTGACAAAAAGATGTTATGTGTATTAATGGATTATTCTGCAGTGATATCAAAGTTTGGTTCTTTTTTATTTTTATATTGGGTAGGATAATAACCTCACTACTTGTCAATAGCCTAAGGCTCTCACTGGCTGTGTTAATGTCATGCAACCAGTCAGGTGCGACCAGTGTGCACCTGCAAAGGGACCAAAATCATCAGGTTAAATAACAGTGGAGGTGCAGTACAACATAGATATAGGCACACTCTTTAGGCACAGGATAGCACAGCAAGGACAAAGTGTACACTCAAATATGTTTAACATTGGATAGAAAGACCAGAAGCTAAATAGAAACATTTAAAAAATGTAGACAAAATATAGTATTTGTTATCCATCATGTTAAGAACGATCTACAAACAACATTTATATGATTTTAAGATGAGTACTTGAAACATTTTGGGTAATATAATTTATATATACAGTGACATTCAAAAAATTGGAATAGGTGTTCTGGTGTGGCTCGTTTGGCAGATTAAATGTACCTTTGGATAATAACAACCTTTAAGAAAGTATCAAACATACTTTTCATTAAACTCACATTCCTTTATTAACTTTCTTTATTGGTTATTGTAAAACTTTAATCCTAAATGTTGTGAGTTCAATAGCTGTAAGTGAAAAATCATCATAATTAACAGACGTAAAGGCTTGAAACCATCAGTCTGTGTTATTAATCTATATAATGTGTTTCGTTTAGTTAATTCAATGCACTAAAGGAACTCTTTAAATTAAATTTTTTTGAATGTGACTATATGTCCATAATAATCAAATGTCAAAGCGTTGCTAAATTTAGCAAATTAACAAAAGCCTATGCAGTACTTAACTTTTCTGGGAGCTGAAGTTAATTTTTGTGATCTGGCTAATTTAAAGCAAATGGCATTCACTTCACAAAATTTATAGTGACTTGCAAAAATCACGATGGACTGCGATGGACTGGCTACCTGTCCAGGCTGTACCCTGCCTCTCACCCATAGACTGCTGGAAATAGGCACCAGCTCCCCTGCGACCCATTATGGAAGAAGCGGGTATAGAAAATGGATGTATGTACTTGCAAAATTATTCACCCCCTTTGGTATTTTTCATGTTTTGTTACCTCACAACCTGAAATTAAAATGGATTGTTTGAGAGATTGCACCCTTACATTTACAGAACATGCCTACAACTTTGAAGATGTATTATTCTTTTTTTACTGTAAAGGAAACAACAATAGGACAATATGACAGAAATCATCAGTATACATAACTGTTCACCCCCCTCAAAATCAGTACTTTGGAGCCACCTTTTTCAGCTATTACAGGGGCATGTCGCTTTGAATAAGTCTCTATGAGCTTCCCACATCTTGCCACTGGGACGTTTGCCCATTCCTCAAGGCAAAACTGCTCCAGCTCCATGTTGGATAGTTTTTGCTTGTAAACGGCGATCTTGAAGTGTTGCTTTTGCAGTATTACTTACGTCTCATCTGACTAGAACACCTTCATCCATTCACTTAGTGAGTCGCCCCACATGCATTTGACAAACTCAAAACAAGCCTTGTTTTTTTTTTAAACTAAATAAAAGCTTTTTTTCTGGCCACTCTTCGTAAAGACCAGCTGTATAGTGGATGGGTTATTGTGGTCCTATGGACAGCTACTCCAGTCTGCTTTGGAATTCCTTCAGGGTTACCTATGCTCTCTGTGCTGCCTTTCTGGTTTGCCCTCCTTGGCTGGTCTGTCGGTTTTGGTGGGCGTACCTCTCTTGGCAAGTTTGTTGTGATAATGTGCTTTCCATTTGAAGATGATTTGATGGTATTCCAGGGGAACATGAAAGATTTGAACCCCGGGCGGGATTGCTCAGGGTTCGGGCACCAGCCCCGGCTAGCCCGCCAGACAGTGCTACTCCGCCAGGCAGGACAGGGTTAAAAAAAAAAAAAATAAGACAACAAAATCAGGATTGGTGTAGCTAAATAGAACTTTGGAATTTTTTGTTGATAAATTTACTGTCTGTTTAGTACATTCTTTATGTACATGTGAATTTTGCTGGACTGTTTAGAGCACATTTGTGTGTGTGTGTGTGTGTGTGTGTGTGTGTGTGTGTGTGTGTGTGTGTGTGTGTGTGTGTGTGTGTGTGTGTGTGTGTGTGTGAACTTTGGAATGATTTTCACTGTTAGCACAGCTGTCCAATTCAAAGAGACAGATGGGATGGGACACAGGTGTCACATCAACAGCAAACCACATTCATAATTACTGGACTGTGTTTACTTCATTGGAAGTGGCTGTAGCACATGATTACCTGGCAATATTGGGGTTTGTGCTCATAAACTTGTTTGCATATCTGTTTCCATAGAAACAGGATAGAACAACTGTGTGAAAGTGTAATTTGTTCAGGTCATTTTACTCTCACTTGCCAAAGTGTGGACAGAGTGAATACTCTGCTGTTGTATAAATGTATTTATATTTGTCTGCATTTGATACAATAGAACACGATGAATCAATAATAAAAAAAAAAAGGAATAGACAAATGTTATTGCATCATCTTAGTTTTAAACTGGGTCAAAGATTTGTTAATTATTAGGTAAAATTTGATAAGCTGAAAGACTGCTGCTCCTGATGCGTGGGCATACTTGTGACATCCCCCAGAGGTCAGTTTTGGGATCTGAACTCTTTATTTTATACATGATTGATATTTGCGATGTATAAAAAAAACAGTTGGTAATTTAAATACAAATATTTTTGCTTTTATCATGACTTGTATAATTCAGTGGAAGAAATGATTACTGGAATAAGCAACTAGAGGATGTGACTTTGTAAAAACAAATTGTAGTTAAGTCTGAAGTTTAAAATCACATGCAAATATTCAGAAAATGTGTCATTTTTAGTGAATTATATTTTTAACCCAGAGTTAGAGACCAAAAACTGAATGGTCCATAGCCCTGGAATCAATTAACAAAAGCTTACTTTTACAGGGAAAATCAGGAGATGGTCAAGAAGTATGTGGAATTATTGTCTGGTTGGTGTTACAGATTATATTGTGTATTCTTCTTTCTTGTCAACTGATGAGGTAGAAGACTTGAGAGGGGACTAGGTTCACCAACTGAGTTAGTTGTAAAGAGGCAGATTGGACCAGGTATTTTGGCTTAGTTTAGAGAGAAGAATTGTTGTTTGTTGCAGACGTTTGATGATGAAACATCCAAAGGACATCAAGAGTTAGACTTGCTGATTGCTTGTGAGGATTCCATGGCTTGCCTGTAGTGTAGCGAGTTTGGAAATTGTGGTTGTTTTCTGCTCAATGACCCATATGGCTGACCATGGCCAATCAGTGAACAGCTGTTTGTTGATGTCACATTTTGGTCCGCTACAGCCCCAACGGGATCTGCTGTCTAGCAGGTACCAAAAAAAGCCAGTAGTAAAAACTCTCGCAAAACAGACTGAGTAGAGTGGAGCTGGCCAAAGTAAAGCCCATAGGGGCTTTAGTTGCTACTTCTTGGTTAAGCAGATTTTTTGGATAATATTATTTAAGTAATGTAACAGTTGACTTGTAAAGAAGAAGTGGAATTTCTTGTAGCTTAAATTAAATTAGGTTTCATTAAATGTTACAGAAACAGCTCCTTCATTTGATGATAAGCTAATGATGTAACAACAAAAAAACAATGCTAGTAATTAGGGATGCACCGATATAAAAACTCAGGTCAATATTGATATCCAATATTAATGTCGCTGTTATAGCCAATAACCGATATCTACCAATATATTATATCATATATATACCTCACTACCCTTCAACACTGTGAAAAATGACCACACCACTGACATAGCTTCTCTGCTTCAATAAAACTACAAAGTGCTGCACTCCAGACCTGTCCCAGGAGTACCCTGCCCCACTGGAATGACCCTGCAATGATTAAGCGGGTATAGACAATAAAAAGATGAATAGAAGAATGATACTGCACATAAAAGCTCTTTTGATTTAAAAAAAATAAATCTCCTGTTTTCAGTATGACTTACATTTTTAATGAGATGTCCAACTGGGAATTCTGAAGAAATGATGGGCTTAATATTCATAATGCAAGCTGTATAAGCCAGATCTCCATCAAAGGGACACAGATCTCTCTTGGGTAATTCAGCTTTCATGTTGTCATTTTGCGCTTGAATACAAATTGAATGTATAACAAAATTCTCAATGAAAAAATCTGGGTGTAATCATCAGAGCTGATTAAACAGAAAATCCAAGGGAAAAATCAAAAAACAAAAACACATCTTGCTGTAATCATTTGTATCACTTTTGTTGGAGAGATAAAGTGGCGATGTCTTACTTATCCTGGAACTCGAGGAGGCAGCTGATTACTGGCCCCAGTGAGGTTCAGAGGTCCCGTCCTGATAGTAACATCATTACTTATGGGGGCAAAAGCATCTCATAGCCACTAATTCAAGGGACATATTTATTAGTGCTACTCCAGACTCTGACTTTATCTCCAGAGGGTAATTAGGAGCCAAGGCTTGTCACAAAAGAATGGTCCTTGGGGCAGAAAGTGTCTATTATGTTATGATTATTATAGTCCTTTTGCTTGTGGATTTTATGAATATGTGTCTCAGGAGCCATTTGATGAAGCATAAAGGTGATAAAAAGAAAGGTATGTCTGTTATTCTGAAATAAATTATCATAAAAAATACTGCATGTTATTATTAGGTTGCAGCAGGTTTTAACTGTCCCTTTCACACATGGTGAATTCGGAAGCGTCAGTCTATTTTCTCAAAATCATCAGTCAGCGGTTTTTACTGGGTCAGTGTGCTGCATGTATGTATAACATTTTAGTTACTTACTTTAGATTTATTTCAGGTAAAAATAAACTAAAATATGTTATGAAACATGATCCGTGGTTTCAGGTACACTTTTGTTAAGGCTCACTTTGTTTTCATAATTAACTTGATTCATGGATATGTTAAATTATGTCTCCACAGTCATACCTAGAGGGCAAATTTTCATCAAGTGGAATCACACTGCCAGATTTTTGCTCTTTCTTTCATGTCGAATTTGCTTTTTCAAGCTACCTTGAGCTACTTTTTACACATCCATTAAAGCTGAAGTGCTCCACTACCTCTGGTCATTTGACTTTACTAGATCTGCTTTGGCACATACTTGGTGACCTCATCATGACCGCAGGTGCTCAGACGTTTTCCTCTCTAACGGCAATAGGTGGTTATGTCTTTTCTTTTTCCTCATTGTGCAGTGCTCTGAGACTTAACTCACCTCTGCTCAAAAGAGGTGTCACATCAGAATGAACTGTGGGAAATTTGGTTCAGATATTTGTGAGAATCTAATGGAGGAACAGTGACAGTGAAATGTGTGCCCAGAAGTGGCTGACGTGTATGTGTAGTTGTCTGTGACTTCAATAGTCACCTAATTGGTAAAAAACAATCTACTCTGTATGTCCAATTGTGCTGTGAAGCCCTCAAACGTTTTACTGAACATTAGATCAAAACATAGCGTGTTAGAATGGCCCAGTCAAAGTCCAGACCTAAATCTAATCGAGAATCTGTGGCAAGACTTAAAAATTCCGAACTTTTATTTGTAAAATAAGAAAATAGAAAACCATGTATTATTTTCCTTCCGCTTTACAATTATGCATACTTTGATTTAATTTATCACATACAATCCAAAAAAATATACATTGGTATTTGTAGATGTGATATGACAAGATGCAGTAGTTCAAAGGCTATAAAAACCTTTCCAAGTTATTGTGTAATAATATGTAGATGCAGCACATGAGAATTTGTGTAAATGTAAAGAGTTTTTCATGTGATATTATTTTTTTCAAAACAGTTCTTTGACAAATGGAAATCTTAAGCAACTACTTCAATGCTTGTTTTTTTTTTTTTACCACAATTTCCTTGTTTTCATTCTATCTGGCCATGGCTAACAAGGCAATTGACAGGGGGATATGAGCACTGTCTTCAGTGTGGCATTTCCTAATGTTAAACACCAGAGTAATCAACAAGCTGCCTGTTTTCCTGACTGCATCCTTCACTCGCTCCGCTCCCCTCTACACCGCCACTCGCCTGTTCTCTCCGTCTCAGTTCACGTTCATTTAGCACATCCATATTGGATTTCCTGATACCCACAGCCAACCAAGTGGTGTGTGCAACTTGCATTTGGACCACTTTTGTTACAGAAAAGTTAAATTTTGTGTTTATATTTGCCTGCACACCTGTCAATGTAGGAGAACTGGGACTGCTAGAGGATGTCAAGGTGTATCCTTGCTTTTGTGTAACATAGTGAGAGTGTATTTTACAGTTGCTTGCATAAATAGTAATACTCCTTGAACTTTAATACATTTTCACCACAAACTTATGTATGTATTTTATTGGGACCCACACAAAGTAATGCATAATTGCAAAATGGAAGGAAAATACAAACATTATTTCATGAATAAAAATCGGAAAAATTTATTTGTTTTACATATTTATTTTACAAAATAGTTCAAGTATATGGAAAAAAATTGTCCCAATATTCAAATTAAAATGGATTAATAGAAATGCTTTTTTTCATTTTCAAAATGAAGCTGCATTTGTTGACTCATAAATAAAATTTAAAATAAATCATTCAAACTGCATTTTCATTTTCTTCTCCAAGATTGCTCAATTTGTAAATTAATTAAAATGATAAATACAATAACATTTAACATTTCATTTTCAAAAGATATCTCAGCAAAAAGTGACCAAAATTTATTTTGAAATGTCAAATTTTAAAATTAAAATGTATTAACAGAAATGCTATGTCATTTTGAAGTCATTGCTGCATTTTTTGACTCATGAATAAGATGAGTAATAGATCATTCAAATTGCTTTTTCATTTTTTTCTTCAAGACTGCTTATTCTGTTACTTAATTAAAATGATAAATATAATAAAGTGAAACATTTCATCTTCAAAAGACGTCCCAACATAAAGTGACTAAAATTCATTTTGAAATGTCAAATTTGAAAATTAAAATGTATTAACAGAAAATCATTTTGATTTTAAAATCATAGCTGCATTTTTTTGACTCATAAATGAAATTGCTAATAGATCTTTCAAACTGCGTTTTCATTTTCTTCTTCAAGACTGCTCATTGTGTGATACAACTAAAGAGAAAACTAAGAGGAAAATGCTTTTTCATTTTCATGTCGGTGCCCGCAAAAAGTGTTCCATAAATCAATTTGACTTTGCAATTCCAAGCATCGCAGGAGAATGACGTCAGTGGCAACTCAAAATATGCAGCTTCATTTTGAAAATGAAAAAGCTATTCTATTAATCCATTTTAATTTGAATATTGGGACACATTTGCTTCCATACAACTATAGTCAGATTATATGTAGTCTTTCTCCAAACAGAAGTTTAAAATCTTGGCACATTCTCTATATTAGATTTAGGTCTGCCACCTTTCCATGAAAAAACAACTTTGTTGAGAGCAGGAAGAATTGTTGTCCCATTGACAGACTCTCCCACCTTAGCTGTGGATCCCTGCAGCGATGGCAGATGCTACTTCTGTGATTATGTCCTACCAAGTCATGTCTTGGTAGGTTTGCAGTTGTGGATGATGGATAGATCATAGAGCTCTGTGCAATATACAATGTTTGAAATGGTGTTTTATAACCTAACCTTGCTTTAACCCAACTTTATCCTTAACCTGTCTGTTGAGTTCATTGGTCATGATGCTGTTCATTCTCTAATGTTCTCTAAAAATCATCTAAGGGCTTCACAAAACAGATGGATTGAAATACACACAACTGTACTCTATTTACTAATTAGGTGACTTCTGAAGACATTTGGTTGCATTTGATTTTATTTAGGGTTTCAGAGTAAAGAGGGCTGAATACATATGTGTGCCACAGTTTTCAGATTTGTAATTTTATGCTCTTGCAAGGCACTGTATATATAGGATTAGGAGATACATTCAGGTAATGAAGTCAACAACATGGAGATAGAAAAAAATGAAAGTACAAGCATATAAATAAAGAAACAAGTATAGGAACTATTTATAGCAAAGAAGGAGGTAAGGAAAGAAGTATTTTTGCCATCAAGCAAAAATGAGCTGTATAAAATGTCTGTTCTAAATAAAATACATTAATATTTTTGTTGGTGTTATTGTATAAATTACCAAAAAGCCTCTATTGTTGCATCGGTCAGTCATTTGAGTCAATTAGAGTACTGATTTTCCATTAAAAAAGGAGGGTTTACATTCCCCCCGCATCCTTGAGAAGGAAAACCATCTCTTTCTTCTGTGATTGTGTTGCTTATCACAACACAGTTTGTTTAATTACCATAAATGATGGGAATCTGTACTCCAATGTGCATTTTTTCTGTAGACTGTCAGTCCATCTGACATTTGACACTTGAAAAAATAAGCCATTGAGAATCATCATACTCTTGCTAAAAGCACCTCAAACTCCAACATGGAAAACTCAGCTCTTTTTTGATAATTTGCAGATAAGGAGCGAAATATGCTATTAATGAGTGGATTACACCCAGCCATCACTAACCGGATTATATTTAAAATAGCAAAATTTTTCGGTGGTGTCCAGCTCTTCCACTCTCTTTTCCTCTCTGACTTTATTTCCTCCTACTATAGCCTCTCTGTTTACCATGAGTTGCTCATGCCGCATCCTGTGTGACTTTGAGTTTCCATTTTATCTCCGAGAATGACATGGGTTGAAAACACAAGCCTGTGGCCACATACACACAATTTTAAACATCTTCACAAAGTTACTGATGTGCTAATAGGCACATCAGTAAATGTGCCTATTAGCACATGCTAATAGGCCTACTAGAGGTGGAAAATAAATGCTCTAAGATCCCACAGACTTAATAGAACGTTTTTTTTTTATCATTAATTATTTCTAGCCAGGATATAAGCTTGAATTTTGCTAAATAACTCATTTAAATAAGATATGAGAAACTATAGGAGGCGAAAGAGTGTGGAAGGACAGACAATTGTTTCTAACAGCTTTTGTAGTTGGTAGACAAGGAGAAGTAGAGGGAACAAACATGAAAGGCAGCAGTAAAAAAGACAGAATGACAGACTGGGAAAGAAGCTTTAAGAGAAAAAACACAGCTGTAATGGAAGCTGTATTAAAGTGTTTCTCTGTGGCAATGGGCTTTCATTCCTCAACTGGGAAACCATTTTTTTTTTTTTTTTTTGCTCTAATCATTGCATTTTATCCTTCTCCCTCTTAATTACAACCATGCCACTTGCTATGTGCATGTCCTCTTTGGGGTGCTTCACTAATTTTTCACCACTCTCCACTGCATTAGGGAGGATTATAGCATTGCTTTAGGGAAACAATAGGACTAACATGGGGCTTAAGTGGCCAGAACCAAACCAAATCAAACATTGTGCTGATGGGGTTTGCTGTAGTAATCCTACCATTCAGTGTTCTCTGTTCCTGTCTTTTAGCCCTTCTCATTGGCTTATTTTCTATTTTTTTTGGAGGAAAGACTATATTCTTTATTTATTCAGATCAGACCTTTTCTGTTAAGATGAATGCTTAATTTGCCTTTAAACAATAATAAGTGGATTGCTTGATACAGTGATGGGCTTTTTACGTATGTTGGTAAGCTCAATGATAAAAACAGAAAAAAAGAAAAAAGGTATGTGTTGCTGTAGAAGGAGTACCACTGCGCAACTTCAAGCCTATGAAGTCATGGCCGTCTCCTAAATTAACAGGCTGAACAAAAAGAGGGTTAATCAGAGAAGCAGACAAGAGTCCCAAGGTTACAGAGGATGAGCTGGAGAGCTTCACACCATGTAGGGGACACAGCAAACATGGGAATAAGGTGCTCTGATTAGCTCTGGTCAGAGCAAAACTGAACACTGTACAATTCCCTGAGACATTCTGCACATTACAAAACATGTTTCCCATGTTACAGGTGGTGGAGTACCAACCCCTTTAAATACTGATGTCCAAATGGCTTGTTTTTAATTCTTACTTTTATGGTCTGTTTCACTGAAGTTTGATTGTGATTTTGCTATAATTCACATATAAATAAAGTGCAAATCAACCTGTTTGCTTTTAGTGAGTTCATGTGAATTAATGAAATCTCACAGAGATTTCATTGGTCCTGTGCCACATATTTGTGTAAACTCAGCTGCTGGCCACCCATGGTGTTGGAAGCAACACAATTCTGGGGTAAATTGTGAAGAAACTAAAATTACCAGTAAGCAGAAATCATTGTAGTAAAATGTGGGCCTTGTGTGATGCATTATGCAACACTTTTTGTGTTTTTGTTTGTTTTAACTTCTGAGGCAGCACCTCACTGGAATGTTTAAGAAAAAGCTTATAAGTATGCAATGCCTTTATTTGGCCGAATTGTTGTCTCCCCTTTATATTAAAATACTGAACCTATGGCTGTTACTAGACACCCCACTGCATTGTGCTAAGCAATCATTGGTACATTTGACAACACGTATTAATGCTGGTGCTCTTTTGCTAAATGGTGCATTTAATGGTGCAATAACTTCTGTTGCAGATTTTTCCTCGTTATCATTGACCAAAGTGAGAAATAAAAAAAATGCAATCAGAGTTGAACTGTATGGAGTATTTAAGTCTGGCAAGAGAGGGAACAATCACACAGATGCAGACATCAACTCAAGTTCTTTGCCTAGAGCAGAGTACAAACATCTTTTATATGGAGCATCTGCATCATCCTATAGGGTTTTTGTTTTAGAGCAGACAACTGGTATGATTTTTCTAACTCAGACTCTCTGAAGAAACAATACATTGGAGTTCACTGTTCTCCTTATATATGTACAGATACCCAACACATTGCATACTGCCCTTTTCGTTAACTAGAGGGACTTAGGAGTGTTCTCTTTTGGAAAAAAAAACAAACACTGCTCATGCTTTGTCACCCTTAAAAATTAGACTGACAGAGAGACAGCGAGATGGTGCAGTTTCTTGTATATATATAATCTTCCAATCAGGGATGTTTACAAGTCATTTTTAGACTAAAATGTTATAGGGAAATGGAAGAACACAGACACATATAAAAAATAAAAGATAATAAAGAATAAACCATAGACATAAAGTAATGCAAAGTAATTTAACATACAAGGTAAGAACACTATGGGGCCTAACATGGGGCTTAAGTGGCCAGAACCAAACCAAATCAAACATTGTGCTGATGGGGTGTGCCATAGAAATCCTACCATTCAGCCTTCTCTGGCCTTTTAGCCCTTCTCATTGCCTTTTTTCTATTCTGTAAAAAAACTATGGAGTTATGAATAAACATCAGATGATTCTAAGAATCCATTAAGGTATTGTAAAAACTGTAAAAATTGTACTTTTTTGTTTTTGTCCTAAAGCACATGATATAGAAACCTGTGCAAAGAATAGGAGGAATGTAAACGGTTCATTGGGAATGAGCACAATACTGGTTATACACTCTACCAGTCGATGGCAGGCGCAACCTATGATGTCACTCTTTTGTGCAATAAGGATCCAGTAGCTGGTCACTTAAGGCTATCTCATGCAAATGTTGGGAGTCATTATTCAAGAGTGATGAGATTTTTGTTAGTTATTCTGTCTCTTATAACTGGCACTTTTTTGAGGAGGCATCCCAGAACAGAACTGCTGTTTCTGATGAGCTTATCCAGTTGTTTCCTCTCAGCTATTCGTAAGCTGCTGCTCCAGCAGACAACAAAATAGATTGCTGATGCCACAAAAGATTAAGAAAGGTCTTCAGGAGCACACCTTGCATTCCAAAGGACATCAGTCTCCTAAACAAGAAGGGCCTCATCCGACTCTTCTTGTAAGGTGCATCAGTGTTGTGTGTCCAGTCTAGTTTATTGTTGAGGTGAATGTATGTATAAGAGTTCAAAATCTCAATGCTCATTCTTTTAATATTCACCGTCAGTGTAGTGTGTCTGTCTTGGTGAACATCAACCACCAGCTCCTTGGTTTTCTCCACATTGATCTGGACGTGGTTTTTCTGGCACACCTACTCATAATACTTTGTCAGATGTCTGTCTTCTTTGCTGTATCTGTGATGAGGCAGACCATAGCAGAGTCATCAAAGAACTTTTGAAGATGGCAATGAGGGCAGTTGATGGAAAGGTCTGTAGCATAAAGGGTGAATAGGAACCGAGGGGCCAGTGAGGTAGTCCAGGGTCCACCATTGGCAGGTCTTGATCTACACCTGGCATCTCTAGCTTATCCTACAGAAACAAATGCTGGACAGTGTTAAAAAAAACTGACAAAAGCAAGGAACCTGATCCTTACAGTGGTTGATGAAAGCATCATCTACCTCCAACAGTAAGCTCTAACATGATCCTCACAGTGCTTTCAGAGTTGTCCATGTATGTCATGGGTCACTGCGGAAGGCAGATGATGGCATTATCCAAACCGATGCCAGGCTGGTAGGTAAACTGCAACAGAGCCAAGAAGACCTCACCAGTGGGTGAAGATGGTCAAGGACCACCCTCTTTATCAACTATGAAGTTAGTGCTATGGACCTGTATTTGACTCTATTTGGCTCTATCCAATCGAGCAACTGTGGGACATGCTGGACAAACAATTCTGATCCATGGAGGCACTACATATACAGGACTTAAAAGATCTGCGCCTAAACTCATGGTGCCAGATACCACAGCACACCTTTTTTGGCAACACATTGTTATGGCAGGTGGTCATACCATCTCTGGTTTCCTTGTGTTTTGATTTAAACAGATTATGGTTTAATTTAGAGTGGTGCAATGCCTTTTAGATTGCTGCTCTTTTTATACAGCAAGCACTGGCAACTTTAAAGGTATCCAGATGTCCCAAAAGAACTAGGTGAAGAGACTGTAAAACAAAAAGTGGAGGGGGACAAAACCACAAGCGGTGGAATGCCCTCAGGCCACAGCATGAAGGCTAAAAGTCTACCTTGTTACTGGGAGTGTGGAAATGATATCACTGCTTCCTACTTTCTCTACTTTTCCTATATCCCAGCAATCTCTTCACAAGGAAAATATGTCATGGGGAGAAGATGCTATAGCTGTTCTGCATATGCTAAGATAACAAGGTATTAAAATTCCCTCAGGGTGTAGGTGTATTTGCACTCCTGGAGATTTTGCAACACATTGCATAACATTATTAGATAAGAAAAAAGGAAAAAGTGGCCAGGAGTGCATGAGGCATGAGGGTTTTCTCCTCATGCATTTAACATTTAACATCTTAAATGTTAAATGCATGTAAGATACAATAAAATCCATTGAAGTACATGCAATGTCTGGCATAAGAAAAACAGTGGAATATATTAAAAATGTGTAAAAGTTTAATTTACAAGTGTTAAATTATTAATATCTTCCAGGCGATGCTGATCATGCTCTACAGTGCCATCATTCAGTCTGTTTTGTGTTCATCCATTGTTGTGTGGTTTGGGTCATCTACACTCATCTACACAGCAGGTGGGTCCAAACTGCAATGAACAATTTGATCTGCATAGACGATCATCTGGGCTGACCTTCTCTCCATCTAGAACTTGTACAGGTCTAGGGTCAGCAAAAGGGCAGCTAAAATTTCTGAAGACCTCAAACATCCTGGACACAAACTGTTTAGACGCTTACCTTCAGCGTGGTGCTACAGTGCACTATTGGCAAAAAACAAGCCAACACAGAGACAGTTTTTTTTACCCCAGGCTGTCTCCCTGCTGAGTAGAATGAACACCTCACAGCCAGAGTAGTCAGCTACTCTACTGGAAACAAATTATGACATTGCACTGCCACAACCTGCCACATATGTGCATGTTTATATATGTATGTATATGTATTATATATATATATATATACATATATTATTAAGGCCTACGCAGTTGCGCAGTTGGTAGCACTGTGGCTTTGCAGCAAGAAGTCCTGGGTTGCATCCATGCATCTGTCTGAATTGCCCTTAGGTGTGAATGAGTGTGTGGATGATTGTTTGTCCTGTATGTCTATGTGTTGCCCTGCGATGGATTGACGACATGTCCAGGGTGTATCCTGCCTCTCGTCCATAGACTGCTGGAGATAGGCATCAGCTCCCCCGTGACCCACTATGGAAAAAGCGGTACAGAAGATGAAGTAATGAAACTCAATCTGTTTTTAGATGTTGTGGTTGTTTTGGACTTACGTTTCATATACAGTATGAGTGATGGAAAACAGAGTCAAATTCCTTGTTTGTACTTACAGACTTTGCCATTAAAGTTGATTCTGATTCTAATTTATTTGATATAAGTCATTGTTTTTTGTGTAAATTATCACAAAAGAAAGTAAACATAATCATAAAAATTCCAGCTTCTTTTATAGTGTTTTATTATGTTTAAATTCCATCGTACTGGTTGGCTACAGACGGGGTAGTGTTAGAATTCAAAGTGGTTATTTCTGTGAATCTCTTTCAAAAAAAAGTACAGTGGATTATAGACCTAATCATGGAGACTTTGAGGATTTTAATTAGCTTATTAGAATTTCTGATGAAGCTTATACTGCAAAACTTTTCTGTTGCCTTTTGGATACTGCTAAGACATGTCTAGTGTTTGTACTAGATTCTTAGAGATTCAAACTCCTGAATCCACCCTGCTGCTGTTTTTTTCCTAAAATTTGTCTTGACAGCAAAGGTAAAACGGAGGCCAAGTGTGAAGAAGATACACTCAACACTGACCACAGTCTCTTATGAAACTAAAAGGAAGTATTTCAAAGTTATTTAGAGTTATAAAACTACATTCAGTGCACACTTGTGCATGCAGGAAATTGTGCAGTCAACAATGAGCAGTCTACACTATGCCCCACACAACAGCTGGAAACAATAGAGCAATATGCTTTGGGGGAAGGCCAATGCAGATTTCTCCTTCCACTGTATATTACTGACAGGGAAATGTCAACTGTGCCATTCAATCTCCTAGCCAGCAATCATTTAGCAATCATTCCTCTTCAATGCCTGGTTGAGGCAGGAAATAAAAGGACGAGGCAAAGCAACAAAAGGCAGAGTAAAAGAGAGAGACTGTGACACTAAACCAATAAATGGATAGATAGCGAGAAGAAAAGAAGACATAAGGGGCATGAACAACACCACGTCATTGGTAGTTGAAGCGTGTATGGCTTTGACAGGAGACAATAAGCCCAGATGGCAACTCTTAGTTCGTTAACTTTGATGGATATTTCAGCGTCGAGGCTGAGAAAATTACTGTATCGGCTAAAGGATATTGTCAGCCAAGATTTACTACATTGTTCTGCTCTGAATGTCAAAAAAAGAGTTGTAGTATTTATTGTTAAATACTATTATAAATGTGGTTGCACAAGATTCTTAAAAAAAATGTAAGCATATATGTAAAGGGTTCAAGAGAACAACTGACTTAGAATAAACATACTTTATTTAGGTAACCTAGCTAGTGTGACACACACAAATATGTGGTCACAGCTTTGTTTTGTTAGTGTTTTGATAAGAGTAAAGGGGAAAAACATGTGACCATGGGGTGTAGTACCGGAGTGCTCCACCGGGTGGTAGTAGCGGGATTGAGTGTCCTGTTTGTCAGTCCGAAGCGGAGCATGAAGAAGCGGTGACTATCTCCAACTCGTTATTATCTGTGTTACAGAGACCCTGATCTCCCCTAAAAGAATAAAATATAAACTGTAACGGTGATTGCACCGGCCCAATACCTGCAACACTAGCAATTATCTTTCTTCAGTTATATTCAGTATTGAGTAGTGAAAAGAGTTAATGCAATGACTGATCTGTTCAACGGAAACCATTTCAATATTTTTGTCCAACATTGCCCAGCTGTTTTGCGTTTTAGTTGTCACCACCACCAACAACCACTAGCATGTATTCAGTGGTGATAAGAAAAAACGATAGCTGTGTATTTTAAAATGCATTACCTTATTTTAATTACAAAGGTAGTGATAAATTTTTCCAGATTAATGATCCACTACCTGAGGTCCTTTGCAAGCATTGGCATTGGATCTCAGGCTCTGTGTGAAATTTTAACCATGCACCTGTCAGTGCGATGTGATATTGAGTATGGCTCATTTTGGAGTGTTTCAAAGAGAAACGAAATATGGCAGCTTTGCTAAGGTTTACAAAACTGCATTTGAGAATATTAAAGGACTTCTGGGACAATAGCTTTGGAATGCCAAAGTGTTAAAAAATAAATAAATAATACATTATGAAATAAGTATCTACATCAATAAATAATAGTTAATGTTTTAATGTGACAATGATATTGTGAAATAATTGAATGCATATTAAATTCTCAGCTCATTATTATGAAATATGTTTCATTTTTCATTAAAAATCAGCTTTACAACATAAAATAATTTTCATAAAAAAATTTTACCTAATAATTGAAATAATTGTTGCTGTTAAAGCAACAATAATTGCTGTTAAATATTCGATAGGGAATACAGGTTATGATCCTGAAAGGATAAACAGAACTTTCAGAGATTTCTCCAAACTTTATACTCACCACAGATAGACCTGTCAGATAACGACATTGATCAATTTCTGGATAAAGTAACACTTCCTAAATTATCAGATAATCAAGCAATGGCTCTGGATGTACCACTGACTACAGCTGAAATCAAATAAGCTCACACAAGCATGCCCAGTAAAAAGGCTCCAGGCCCAGATAGATTCCCAACAAAATTCTACAAAGAATTCTGGAATATTTTGGCTCCAATATTCCAAAGATTGTTGCAAGAAACCAAAGAAAATGGCATACTTCTGCCAAATATAAATTCTGCCAACATCACTCTCCTTAAAACCTGGAAATACCTTGAAACCTTGACTAAATTTGAAATTGGAAACTCTTTCATAAACTGGTCAAAATTATTATACAGTTCACCAGCGGCATGTATCAGGACAAATAACCAAACATCTTTTAGCTTCTATCTTCAGAGGGGCACCGGGCAGGGATGACCACTTTCCCCCTCATTATTTGCTATTTTTATTAAGCCACTAGCGGCAGCAATCAGGCAAACTAAAGATATTAAAGGCATAATATGCATGAATATTGAACATAATATCAGTCTTTATGCAGATGATGTATTACTTTTTCGCCAGAATTCGCCAACTACTGTCTCTCAGGTAATTGGATTGATAAATTCTTTCTCAAGAATTTTGGATTATTCTATAAATTGGTTAAAATCAACAGCTCTTCCAATTAATGCTGGCCTAGTGGGCCTGTCAGCGGAGGGGCTTTAATCTTCACAAAACAATTCCCCAAATGAGTGTTGCACAAATACCTTTTAGTTTTACAGCTACTTAAACAGAGGCAGTCCCTCAGGCATTGCTGACTCTGTAAACAAAACAGTACAAAAAGCACCATTCTCTGCAGCACCCCCACATGTCTCATATCATAACAAACTAGAGACACTTACCTTTCTAACAAGGCATACATTGTCTTTCTAGCACCTTCTCTGGTGAGGTAATTTTCTTGCACATTACAGCCTGCTGGTTGCTGTACGCTGGCTGCTAGCTTGCGGGCTACTCCATTAGCTTCCAGTTATGTTTGCAACTGTACATTTTGAAAATACACAGAGTAAATGTCATACCCAAAGGCTATGTCATATGCAGAATGACTCTTACAATGGAAATCACCACTTTTATCTGACCAGATTGCCTTTAACTTCCCTTTTCTGAGGTGAAAAGTTGGGAAAAGTTTTGGCACCCTTTGCCTAACTGTAATTTCCGACTGGCACATTGCCCTCTAAAACTTGTGGAACATATATGCTTCATTTATTCAGTCCAAGTATGCTACGGTTATAGTGAAGATGTGGATGAATGCAACTTGGGGGTTCTTCTAGGAATTCCAAAGGATTACCATAGTGATTTGTAATGTTAATTTAGAATAAAACTGTTGGCGATGCTCGAAAACATCTTACCTTTACACAGTGTTACTTATCCCTTACTCCCATGACTCGTTATTTTCTTTCTCTTCCTTCGGCTGGGTCTGGGAGTAGAACAGTAACACTAAGTAGGTGTAAAAAAAATAAATAAATAAAGACTATAAAGCTATACCGGAAAATATGGGCACCTGATGGAACAAAGTGAAGTTAAGGGGAGGGGGCCTACCTTCAATGTCCACACGCTGGAACTCCATTGAGGATGGCCAGCCGGTGCAGTCCAATTTCCATCAGTCGCTCAGTTTAATAATTTCTTCTTTTTTTTCTCAATGGTAAATGGACTGAACTTATATAGCGCTTTTCCAGTCATACAGACCGCTCAAAGCGCTTTACACTAGAGCCACATTCACCCAATCGCACTCACTTTCATACACCGATACGCAGATCGGTAGGCAACTTGAGGTTAAGTGCCTTGCCCAGGGGCACATCAACATATGGCAGGAGGAAGCTGGAATCAAACCCACAACCTTCTGATTGCAAGACAACTACTCTTCCTACTGAGCCACAGTCGCCTTTATACCATAAAGGCGACTGTATCTTTATAGTCTTTATCTCTCCCAAAAACAAACATCATGTGTAATTTTCCCAGTTTCCCCGGTGGTTGATCGAGGTGTTGTGGACTTCCTGGTGCCACAATTTAATAGTGTCTGTTTGGCTTTTCTCCTCATGCAACACAGTTCAACTGCATACCAAAGGCTGACACTCCCCTCTGGGCTGATCCGACCCGAGTTGAAGGTTTCTCCCACCTGAAAAGCCTTCCCTCCACACCCTTCTGCTTTCTCTTCTTAAGAAAACTTTGCTGCTGCCACCCCACACACACCATCCATCATTCTTGTCACCCTTCCTTTTTTTTCCTGAGGTGTATAGCCAGCCCAATCTAAAGGTTGGGTCAGCTCCAACTACCCCCTTTCCACTGGTGAACCATCAACAGGTGCCACTAATTTACAACCATAAATCTTGGGGAGAGGGTAGCACATTTGCGTATATAATAACAGGTACCAAAAGTTTCCATGTAGGCCTTCTAACTGTGGAGCTATACTTGATTTACAGTATTTAAGGTGTGTAAATTCAGGCGGAAATTGCTGAAAAATCCCTTAGGGCTCAACAGGTTAATACACAACTACAGTCAGTGAATTTCTCCTATTGGCAGTGTTGGCACACCTGCCATGGTTACAAAATGAAAGGCCAGTAAGAACTTTTCTGGAACTCTACTTCCAGCACAGCAAGAAACAGGGAATAACAGCGGACTTCCAGTGACGTCACTGTCCGAATAAAAACCCCGCTTTTGCAACAAACTGACCTCTTCCACGCATGTCCCCAGAGTAACTGGACAGAGGGACACAGCCCGCTAATGTCTCTTTGTTGGCAAACAGACATACAGGGGTTGGACAATGAAACTGAAACACCTGGTTTTAGACCACAATAATGTATTAGTATGGTGTAGGGCCTCCTAGACATATACAAGTCCTGCACAGTGGTCAGAGGGAGTTTAAGCCATTCTTCTTGCAGGATAGTGGCCAGGTCATTAAATGATACTGGTGGAGGAAAACGTTTCCTGACTCGCTCCTCCAAAACACCCCAAAGTGGCTCAATAATATTTAGATCTGGTGACTGTGCAGGCCATGGGAGATGTTCAACTTCACTTTCATGTTCATC
>JAHUTJ010042021.1:0-23322 GCA_036250325.1 Characodon lateralis
ACCTGAAATATTTCAGTTAGTGTGCAATGAATCTAAAATATATGAATGTTAAATTTTCATCATGACATTATGGAAAATAATTAACTTTATCACAATATGCTAATATTTTGAGAAGGACCTGTATACTCTGTAGACTGATCATTTTGGCATTAAATCTTGATTTTATACTTAACCATTTCTCATTATTTCACAAGGTAATTACTTTGCTGGTTTTACTGGTTGGTCTTGGAACTGGGGAGAAACGGACCTGGTGGTGCACAGGGAGGAAAGAGAGTAAAAACTCCCATTTTACAACAGTAGAAAACAGAAATCTATTGTTCCAATGGATCAAATAATAGCTAAAAGGACAAAGACTAGAAAACACAAATGTGAAGCTATGGACAAGAAGCCCCCACATAGAGCCCTTTTATGAAAAAAAAGACATTGTCCAAAGACATTGGTTCAAGAGGTTGGTTACAGTTTACCAAAGGACACATTTTGTGACATTCACTGCTTTAAAAGAAAAGTTTTTGTGCACCATCCTCAGCATGTTCTTATCTTCAGCAGATTCTGCTGACCAACATATTTCTCAGATTAAAAGGACACTGGAGGGTGATACAATGTCTTCGTTGTGTGTGCAGCTTAACAACTGGTGCTTCTGCCTTTGCTTTTTACTTTGTCACACTTGCTCCTCGATCACATACAGCTACCTTACAGTTCACAGTGCCTAAGGTTTATTACCACCACCTAAGATTTATCAGATGTGTGTAATAAAAACGTTCAAATCACTGAATGAAAGACTGATGTAATTGTAGCTCTTGGATTAAGGGGACTCAGTCATCTTGCAATGTTCTTTAATGGGTCAAGTTGACAGTTTCAATAATTTCATGAGGACCCTGGTGCACCAGAGCCATGAAACAAATAAATATTCAAATAATTAAATGTATTTCTTTATGAAGTCATTTTAAAAAATTACATTTATTTTTTTAATTTCATAATTTGAAAGTTACATTTGTGTCACGTTGTGGTTTTGAGTCAGACCAAAGTGCAGACAAGAGCTGGGCAGCAACATGTTGTAAAAGGTCTTCAGCTTTATTTCCAGAGATTTTCCAAAGAAACCAAACAAGGCAATTAATTCTCAGAGCAGGAACATAGCACAAATGGAACATAATCAAGAGTAGTGAACGAGAGGAACCAGCAACGAACACCAAGACACCAAACCAACTAATATGCTGGGGAAAGACAAAGGCAGGTAATCAAGGGAACTGAGAACAGGTGCGACAAGGAGGCAGGGAAGCAGAAGGAACAGGTGAAACAAATAAACAATAAAGAGAAACCAAGACCTAAGCAGAACAATAGACTAATATAAAATAACCAAAACATAAGAAATCTAGAATAACCAAGAGGTAAAGGAAACAGAGGAACTGGAAGGAACAGAAGAACAACAAGAATCTAAGGCCTAAGCAAAAGGAAACCCTGACTACAAGGGAACAAACAAACACTGATAGAAACAAAGTGAGAATGAAGCAGAGGACTAGAATAAAAGCAAACAATAACTCAAGCTGACCTAACAGGAAGCAGAACTGGAACACTAGAAGCTAAACATAAAGAACTAAGCTAGACAGAACAGAATAAGAACACAGAAAGGGAATAACGACAAGGAGGAACAGAAAACAGACTAGAAAAACAAGAAGTGTGCAAGGTGAAAAAGAATACCAAACCATAAATAAACACAGAGATATTAAAAGAGGAGCTAACGAATCCAGGAGAACAAAGAACCCTAATACAGAGACTACTCAATAATAATAGAACCATACAAAGTAATAAGGAAACAACTGTAAGGAAACTTAATGAGGGAGGAGAACAACAAAACACCAGGAGGCAGTAGAGGGAGCAAAACAAACTAATAAACTTAATAGAAACATCTAGACAAAATAAACCATCACAAGAAACCATAAAACAAAGTCCAAAATGTCACTCCGTGACAATTTGATTATTCAGTGAGACATTTTATTATTTGATGGAGCATTTTATAATTGAATGGTATATTTCATTATTCAATGGTACATTTATTTATTTCATGGGACATTCTATTTTTTTTTATGATATTCAGAATATTTGTTTAATTTAGTCCCTTCTACTGGGATTACTGTGTTGAAAACCGAATTGAAGACGACAAGCAGCACCCTAAAAAAGGATTAAGGTGCTTCAGGTGGACAATGGACAATGCTGTGTGAAGAGCTAGTGATACAACATCCTCAGTTGATTTGTTATCTGTAGGCAACCTGCAGAGCCTCCAGACTTGCAGGGATACCATCCTTATTGTATTTTAAAAGGATCCTCTTGAAACACTTCACTACAGCTGTCAGGGCAACAGGGCAGTAATCATTGTGACAGGTTATCCTCAAACACTTCCCAATTGGTATGTTCAAAGCAGTCCTGTAGGGTGGTGACAGCCTCATCAGTCCACACTGCTACAGCATTGGTTGTTGGTTTTATCCTGCGCACTTGGGATGTTTGGATGTCTGTAAAAAATATCAATGTAATGGGTACAGAAGTAATAAATTGGCGTAAAATATACTTTTAGTATATTATTTACAGCATTCACCCAATTTTCCTACTTGAGGCCATAAAAGGCCAAGATGTTTATGATAGGAAAACAGTGGGTATTCTGTGCCCAGTCTAGCCCAGTCTTTTTTTTTTACTACTTTCTGAGTACAACAGCTGTTTGCCTGTGCTCCTTACAAGATCGAGAGAAGATCATCAAAAACATGGATTTTGAAGTAATAGGGAAGGGTTGTATAGATTCTGGAAGAATGAAAGTTTGATTTTTGATGGGTGAGAAGCATCCAGTGAGTTTCTACATCTTGAACTTTTTCCCATCAGTTGAATGTGATTGGTCCTGATCTATGAACTTCTAAAAAATCTTGTAGGTTTTTAATAAGGTGAAACAGATTAATTGTAACATAACCTTTGACCTATAAAGTTTAAAGGACTCCAAACAGGTCTGAGGATAGGGTAAAAGTGAACATTATTCAATTTCATTCAACTCAGCTTAATTCAGTTTATTTATATAGTGCCAATTCACAACATGTCGTCTCAAAGCACCTTATAAAGTCAATTGAATTGAATTGACAGATGCCAAGTCAAGTACATACATTTTGATTGATCCTAGTTATAAAACACTGCATTTAAATTTAGTTTATTATTTTAATTGGTCAGATTTCTTTCTAAGGAAACCCAGCAAGTGGCGTCGATTCGTTAACTTGCAGCATTCACTCCTCTTGGAAAAGCATGTAGTGATCACAATTTTGGGTGTCATCTTTTTTTTTAAACAAACAAGTCATCTATTATTTCATACTAAATTCCTTAGGAGTTGATACACGACATATTTTAATGTCCATCAGTTGTTTCCTGTATTAGGATGAGAAGGTCGTTATGAATTTTAGGTGAAAGGGTAAATTAGTAAATTAATTATTTAAAAAGTGAGCAACCCTATTTTGCTCAATTTAACCTGTTGATAACCACACAGAAAACTATCTTACTGTAATTCTATTCTAAATTTTGCAATAAAAACATGATTTGTTTACAACCAAAGATATACTTACAAGCAGATTCTACCCACTTGTTGCAATTTAACCTGTAAATAAAAATACAAAAGTTGTCTTACCTCTGAATTCTTCAGTGCCCTTATCTTGAGTAAAGTGAAGTTTATCCCTTAGACTCCCCACCTACACATCCCAACAAACACTACATGCACACACAATGACACACACCCAAAACAGGTGATGAATTAGTTCGCACTTACACAGTAGCTAAATGCAGACCAACTTTAGATGATCATTTCCAATTGAAATATATTTTTCAAACGCTTATTTCATTAATTTAAGACAAAAACGAACATACATTGTGGTTATCTGTTAAAGACAATCAATAGATCACCAGTCACGCAGGATACAAATTCTAACTTACAGGTTACTTTATCCCTACGTGATAATAAGTAGCAAGTGACTTTTTCCCTACACTACAATAAAAAACAAGTTCTCATACTTGTGCATGTACTCGTCGTCTTCCGCTTTATCTGGGACCGGGTCGCGGGTGCAGCAGACTCAGCAGAGATGCCCAGACGTCACTCTCCCCAGACACCTCCTCCAGGGGGAGCCCAAGGCGTTCCCAGGCCAGCCGAGAGACATAGTCCCTCCAGCGTGTCCTGGGCCGTCCCCTGGGCCTCCTCCCGGTGGGACGTGCCTGGAACACCTCCTGAGGAAGGCGTCCTGGAGGCATCCGGTATAGATGCCCGAGCCACCTCAACTGGCTCCTCTTGATGTGGAGGAGCAATGGCTCTACTCCAAGCACCTACTGGATGGCTCCTCACCCTATCTTTAAGGGAGTGCGTGGCCAAAAACCAAGTTACCTTTTAAAATTTCTTACATTATTACCAACTTATCTATCTGTAAATACAGATATTTCTAGTCTTTTATAGGAATCCACATTTATTTTCCAATCTTTCCTCAATCAAAAGGGGCACAAAAGTAATTTTTGTAGATAAAATACCCACCGAACATTAAACAAATCAAATAATCACGTGACAATCACTGAAAAGCAAAAATACAAGCGCAGTATTAGAACCTGTGACTTTTATTTACGGTTTAGCAATATATGGTTGCTTAGCTTTGTCCTTTTTAGTACGTTGTTAGGTTGTAAACAACTACAAAATATCTGACTTATCATCCATTCAAAGTGTTAGGAAAAACCTTTCTTATTATTTCTTAACAGGGTTGAGGTTTTTGTCTCATTCTATTGTTAATACCTGTTTTTGCACATTACCTTGATTATTCTTTGATTCTTTTTCATAACTGTCTGCACCCTACCTGTGTGTTACTAAGAGCTGCTGTAACAGGGTAATTTCTCCATTGTGACATCAATAAAGTCAATCTTATCTTATCTGACTGAGTTATATCTGTGTTTAGCTTCCACTCATTGGGGAAACCCAGCAGGAGTTTTAAAATGATGAGCCAGGAGTCAAGCATTCTCCCCCGGTATAGCGGGCCTCAGCCGCTCGGCGAGCCGGCTGTTAGCGCAGACATTTCCGAACACGTCGCAGCACCTTTGCAATTATGTGATATCTTGGTAAATGGAGCAGATATTTTAGGTTTACACAACTGCATTCTCGCCGGAGAATATTGTAAAAACTATTTATGTTCCACGGAACGTGTAATATATCCAACTTTATTCACAGCTATTCTCTCTCCTCTCCCATTACTACTTCTGTTTCAACAATCTGCTTTGACCTGTAATGAATCATGGGATAGGGTGGGCCACGAAGTATACACCAGACCATCCTTCACATGTGGGGAAAAGAAGGACACTTTTGTTGGCTCCTTTTGGAGGAGCCTTCGAATTTGAACAGCCTTCGACGCATCGCTGTGACGTCATCGACCCGCAAATGCTGCCTTAGAAGGACACAGCCCTTTGCCTCTCCTTTGCTTCTGAAATAATTTGAAAACATTTCAGTAGTGTGTATGAGAACTTTGAGTGTCTCGTTGCTGAAAAGCGCTATATAAATAAACTTACCTCACCTTACCTTTTCAGTGGTGTGTGTAAAAGCATGTAACATTTCAGTGGTGTGTGTAAAAGCATGTAACATTTCAGTGGTGTGTGTAAAAGTAAATTCAGAATAATGTCCCTAACGGCCCCTTATAATCATTCCTCTGCCTTGTTTTCAATAAAAGTTTTAAAAGTTTAGTTCTGCTTGAGAGTCGTTCTTTTACGGGAAGTTTTATAGTGGGGTCGCTTTTGGGGAAATAGATACGGAGGAACTCCGAGGCGTCTAACCGCCAACAGGGTAAGGTAGCGTGCTCAAAAGCAAGACAGATTTTATTAGCTTCCTCTGCTTTTTTATTTATCTGAAGAAACGTTCCTGCAAATTTAATAACTCTAAAAGACCTGGGGGGGGGTCATTTACGTAGCGCACAAAAATCTTGCTGTGCAATTTTTTACGCACAATGTACTAAAATGAACGTTGCCTGAAATTTGCGGAAGCCACAAAACTTTTTCAATCGACAATAATAAACTACGGAAAACTAAACCTCACCAAAATCCATTGAAATATGACTCCATTCAGCTTAATTTAATTCATGGAGCATCAAACCTAATGCTTTTCATGAGTTTGAGCTTTTATGGTTTAAACCAGAGCGATGAAACTGAATCACATTTCTCGTCATACAATAATGTAACACATCTTAGAAAATGATGGGAACAACCTCATTCGGATAGAAACTGTATAACAATCACATGTTTATAAATAGCTGCGTAAAGTTGCGCGTTATTGTGGAACGACGAAAACTTTGGCACAGCTGGAGGACATCGCCAATGGAAGAAAGTGGAGGGAGTGTTTTCTTTTAGAGATGATACTGATCTGCTGGCACACGATGATACATGGCTTATCAGCCGGTTTAGATTGCCCAAGATAATTATTATTATAGGTCTGCACGGAGCTGGCCTCAGTGTTACAGCTGTCATACATGTCATGCACCACCCTAAAGTACTTCTTTGCTACTCCAGACTTCCTCATACAATACCACATCTGAATACCATAATACTGCTACTCACAGATGCTCGCTTCCGACCTCAGTCTAGCACGCACTCTTTCCCATTACTTAATTGTATCACTGATCAACTTTATTCCTCTGTAGCTGCCACAGCTCTGCACATCTCCCTTGTTCTTGCAAATTGGTACCAACACACTTCTACATCCTGTCATCTTTTCGCTCTCTAAGATCTCATTGAACAGCCTAGTCAGAAACTCTACTGATGTTTCTTCAAAACACTTCCATACCTCCACAAGTACACTACCGGTCAAAGGTTTTAGAATGCCTTTCTCATTTAATGCTTTTTTTTAATGTTTATAATTATTTAAATTGTTCGTAAATTTTCACTGAGGCCTCAAAACAGTGAACGAACACATATGAAATTATGCAGCAAACAAAAAATTATAAAGAACTTTAAATATGTTTTATATTTTAGATTCCGCAAGTTTTTAAGTTAAATATTATTTATTTTCTTTCCCATACATGCCCTTCCAATTGGCTGCCATGTGAAATTAGTTATCTTCTACTTACCGCAGTTGCCTCTACAGGCTAGATTAGTCAATTCATTAGAGAGATATTAGAGCCGAATTCTCAGGGCGTGTGCATAGGTGTGACATACTGCGCGCTCTCGTTAACCCTGCTACTATGTTAAGAGTCTCTGCCGCTATGACACTTTAGCGAGAGAACGAGAGAACACGGGCGGGCGACTGTTTTACAAGATGGAACACAGAAGACCAGCCACAAGCGCATCTTAAACCCAATCATAGACTCTACACAAGAGTAAAAAAAAACAACTTTTGTCTAGTGCGACAAAAAGGGCAAAGTTGGAGTCTGATCGTCGATGGAACAAGACTAGAGTAAATATCAGGGCAGTTTTCAAGCAATAGAGGGAGCTCAGATCTGCCCTGGGAATGAAAAGGGACCAGCAGTTGGCCCTATTTTTACTGAAAAGGTAAGATACTAAAAATACACGTTGCATTATATACATTGAACTAAACAAATGATAACAAGTTATCAAATGAAATATCTATGTTATTGACCAACTAAAAGGGTAGCTATGTTTTTCCCCTAAAACAAAAAAGGATTTGACTATGGACTCGATATGAAAAATTTCTAAACTAAAAGCTAAAAATATTTCTATATAAAATTAGATAATAAAACAATACTTCTAACTTTCTTACCTCAGAAGACATTAGGCCTCTAAAGAACCAACTGAAGTCGCAGCGGCAGATGACCGCATTTTGTCTCTTCTTTCATGCACAACACTGGTGTCATTTAAACTTGCCGCCAGAGGGGGCAGATGTCTGCAAAAATCATGGATCTTGCGCTATGCTACTTTAAAGTAGCCGCCCTTTCCTGTGATGACTGAAATATCAACCTTTGACCTTCTCTTAATGAACCTCTGGGAAGTTCTTTCAAGACTCTTTGGAAAACTATTTCAGGTGACCACCTCATGAAGCCCATGAAGAGAACGCCAAGAGAGCAAAGCGCTCATCAGAGCAAAGGGTGACTATTTTGAAAAATTTTAAATCTAAAAATGTTTAGATTTATTTCACACTTTTCATTTACTATATATCTCCATGTGTGTTTGTTCATAGGGTTGTTGCCTTTGGTGAGAATCTACAATGTAAATAGTCATGAAAATAAAGAGACCCATTTAGTGAGAAAGTGTATCTACACTACCTTTCCACCCTTCATCCTTTTCAACATCTTGCTTACTTCATCCTTTCTGGTCTTTGCTGCTTACTGATCAACAATAGTCACTTCTTCTGCTCTTTGTTCTTTCTCATTTTCCTCATTCATTAACTCAATACTCCTTCCATCTTCCTATTACACTTGCAGCTGTCAGTACATTTCCATCTCTATCATTAATCACCCAAACCTGCTGAACATTATTCTCATCTCTGTTTCTCTGCCTTGCCAACCTGTATAAAACCTTCTCACCCTCCTTATTATCCAACCTACCTGCTCTTTGTTTGGCCATAGCTGAGTGAGGGAGAGAGAGAAATAATTAACAGAATGATTAAAGTGCCACCAGGTTTGGGAAAATCAAGCGGTGCAGTGTCCACAAGGATTCGTCCAAAGTAAGATTTTTAGAAATGAGTAGTGACCTTTAGTTTGTATTTTCTAAGTTAGTCATAAGCTGTTTTGCTAATTTACTACAGTGATATGTGAACTCATGCTGAGGGTTGTTTTCCACTCAGTTTGGGCATATGAAAGTTCCTCATGACTAAATAAAGCAGTCAGTAACAGGGAAACTGAATGAAGCAAGAACTGCATGAACTGAGAGATGAAGAGGAAGAAATAATCACCTGGTTAAATGTTCATTTCTTCTGTTGTATTAGTCTGTAGCTCCAACTAAAAATAACTGGGGTTTTCTGCAGTTCTGGCATTTCATCAACTGAGAAATATAGTCAAATAATTAAGGAAATATTAATATTTCTAAACTTATAATATGATCATTCTAGCTTCTCATCTAAACCAACTTCTAAAGGGTATATGAGACAAAACCTTTATTTGTTGAATTTAAAATTTTCATTATATTATGCATTCTAATGTTTTTGGGGAGGACAGTGGTTATATTATGTCTCTGTTTTAGAAAAGTGAAAGACTGATAGAAGAGGAGAGAAGAGGAAAAGAGAACGACTACTAGAAAAAAGAATGAAAGAGCTGATAAAAATTGGAAGAGTTAGAGAGAAGGAATTTTGGCCATTTTTCACTTTTACTCAACTCGAACTTTAACGAACTCTTCCTAGGAATTTTGAGCTATCGGCTTCATATTTGGTCAATATGCAGTTAAGGCATGGGGGACTAAAAGTTATCAAAATCGTGAGTTTTGGGGCCGGGGCACAAAAATAGCGTTCACGCCTAAAGGGAAAAAATGCAATAATTTTCCCAAAGAAACGCCAAATCACACCAACGTTGGCATGAAGGAGGACCTTCAGGTTCCCGACGATCCTATGGGGTCATATGCTGACAACATCAAAGCCACACCCCCTGAGTTCCTTTTTTACTGGGAAAGGTCGTTATCTGGCTGTCTACACTCAATCTGCTTCAAACTGTGTCAGATGACTGATAACTAGTGGGTCTAACTTTGTTTGAAGCACACTGACATTGGTTTGGCTCTAATTTCCACATAGGTCATCTGATCTGCAATAAATTCAAGATGATTAATCCTAGTCCAGTCCCCAAAAGAGATCTGATGACATATTTGGTAGGTGTGGCCTAATTCTTCCACAGCGCCCCCTAGAAAAAAAAAAAAAAAAAAATTGCCCCAAGCCATGCTTTGACTGAGGATTCTGAAATTTGGTACACATCTGTATCTTCTCAGGACCTACAAAAAAGTCTCTTGGAGCATTGGTCCAAACCCCACAGGAAGTCGGCCATTTTAGATTGAAGTTGCCATTTTGACCCCGCTTTTGCCGTTTCTAGCCCACATATCTGACCAAACTCCTCCTACAGCTTTTGACTTAGAGACTTGAAAATCACTCAGTATACTCTTAAGGCATTGGGGATCAAAAGTTATCAAAAGCTTTTTGATACATGAAAGCGTGTGGGCGTGGCCACGCCTCAAAGTATGACTTCTTGCCATAAAAAACGAAATTGATATAGCTCCTACAAGGAAAGTCACACACACCTGAAAGCGTCTGAGATTGATCTGCCTCTCGGCCTGGACAATATTCACTGATCAGATGCTGACATCATCAAAGTCCCGCCCCCTGAAAACAGGAAGTGCCATGTTTTCCTTTAGATAGTAAATTTTTGATGTCCTTCACCTAATCAATGTGAAACTGTCCCAAGTGACAAATAATATGGTGGTCAAAGACAGTCTCCATTACTGACTGCTTTAGCTGGAGGGTGTGGCTGTTGCGGCGTGGCGAATTCTGATGTCACGAAACAGCCATACGTTTAGCTCTAAATTACACATACATGGTCTGATTCACTCCAAAATAAATATGGTTGATCTTTGTCAGCCCTCAAATACCTCTATTGGATTACATTGGAATTTGGATCAACAGCGCCCCCTAGGACGTTCCAAGTGCTCTATCTCCCTCATACATCATCGGATCCACTTCAAATGTATTATACCTCATCAGTGATCAATGCTGAACATGTTACCACAGTCAATTGATGACATCATTTTAGCCCCGCTCACTAATAAACAAGTGAGTGCAATTTCCATCTGGAAGGTCGGATTTCCCACAAATTTTAAATGCTTCTCGCCAGGCGGAGAACTCTGCATGACCGAACATCATATGAGATTTTGCTCACAGTGCCACCTAGTGGTGACGTGTGGAATTCGAACTGCGGCCCCGTAGATGGCCTGTAGGCAGCGATGCCAGGCTCCCTCGGTCGCTGCACAGGCCGAGCTGCGCTGAGGTGCGAGGACCTTCAAATCTGCTTGCAGATTTTATTTATTTATTTTATTACTCTTAGGAAATGCTAACAACAGTGTGGAGAGACACTTTCCTGCTATTACATTTCATTTTTATTGTTTAATGATGAATAATATTTCAAAATAAATTAAGCCGTAACTGTACCAATGTTTTCATTATATTTTGATAACATTTAATTCTTTTAATCTCCGAGCAGGAAATGTCCTCGGATTTGATTTCAGAATTCTGGTCACCTTGCCTTTAATGTCCTATACGTGGTAGTCATAAACTTTACGGCAGCAACAAACCCTTTGATACTTTAAAGAAGGCCATAAATCACATTTTTGACAAATTTCAATTACTATCTCTGTCTCAGGATAATTGTTCATCCCCTGGCTAATCAGGCAGTACATTTTCTTCAGTGCTAGCTTAGCATTAGCTGGCGGTAGTTAGTTGGTGTTCCAGCCGAGGAAGTGTTCACTTGTCGATTGGAAATGGTCCCACTGTGTTTCTGTAGTCGTACATGACTAATACATGAAAAACTGCATTTACATGTAAGAGTTTACTGAAGCAAAGTAGTGACAGTGACTGCAAGGTTTGAGAGTGAAGTTATAACCTTTTGTTTTTAGAATGGCCAGGGAGGCAAAAATACACACCATAAAGAAAAAAGTTGTAGAGGTCTGATTTTTTTATATATTAAAAAAAGATTATTCTTACATTTTTTGACAGCAAATGGACATGGATTCCTCTTCCTCAACCGCTATTTCAGACCCCTCAGCATTACAAGCTATACAACTGCTAGTCAAAAAGGGTGGAGACAAAATTCACACTTTCTTTACACACATATACTACTCTGTTAACTAAATAAGTCTCTAGAAAACATAAAAGTTGTTGATTTGTAACTTGAACAACTCAAATTCAAAACCAAACAATAAACTAAACCCTTGGACTTTGTTTAAAGTCCAAGTCATCACCCCTCCCTCCAGTCAATGTGGATTTTTCCCATTGAGGCTGAATAAACACACCAGTTACTTGTCAGAAAGGTTCATGTACTTCCATGACAACAAATGATCAAGATAGACTGATGAGAAAAACAATATCTTATAGTTAAATAATAAACTGATCAACTATGCTTAAACCCTTCCTTAAGCATTTGTTTCCTTAGGGTTTTACTCTAGGCATTCAGCTGTCAGTTTGTTTGATAGAACATTTGTAATTGCTTTGCAAATAATGCTATTGACCCATGAGGTTAATGTACCTGTTGGGCCTAAGTTTTAGAACCCCACTCTCTGTGTTTATTTCTTCTGCAACTCTAATTAGCAGCTTCTAAGGCAACTAAAGGCAGCAGTCAGCCTCATCAAAGACAAAAAGTTAAAGGTCAAAGCAAATTCAGCATTGGCTAAGTTAACAGAAATAAACTTTGCCTTTTTCACACGAATCATAAGTGACTAGAAAAATGTATATATCGTGTGAAATAAGTTGAAATGTTTCAGCTGAATACTGCTGTAGAAGCTTAAGAAAACTTCTAAGAACTAATTTATTGACAGAAATATTAGAAAAGCAGAACTGTCCTCTAATATTTTAAAGAAGCTGAAGTGAACATGAAAATATTTGTAAAAGTGTAAAAAGAACACCAGATACTTTAAAAAACAAAAGCAGAACTACTTGCTGATCTACTAAAATAGATACATGTGAGCTGAAAAGTGATGAAGAACCTGCAGTGAATGGAAAAACAGTTGCGCAAATGTAATGAATGAGCAGAAAATTCAAAAAAATACAACCAGACATGAAAGCCGATTTGCTGAAGTAGCAAAACAGTCAACTTAAGTTGACTTAAGTGGAAAAAAAGATTAAATGTTAGTGATCCGTAAAGTTATTTTACTTTTGACTGAAAGTTGTTCCAAAAGCTTTTACATAGTTGCTAAATGGACCACTTGCTGAAATTTGCTTCAAAAGCTCCTTAACAACGATTTTTTTTCAAAGCCAATTTAATACTAAAAATGCCCTTGACAAGCTAACATAGTTAGCATCACCAGAAAAACAGAATTCTTCAGAAAAATAGTATTTTCTATCATTACTAATACCTTTTAAATAAATTATTAATGTACTTTGAATGGAGTGGGAGTAGCAGTAACTTGTTTGCAAACCTTTTGGATTTATTAAAAAATAGTTATAGCTAGGGAGTTTTCATGTGATCAGTTTAGGTGGGAAAAAGCAAAATCTTAGCCCAAAAATCGCAATTTTTCGATAGCAATTTCATAAAAATGGTAAAAGATATAACAAAAGCTGAATCTTATGGGAATAGGCTAAAGCATTGTCATCTATTTGAAATTTGAATGGTCTTTTTGCGTGCACGTATGTGGAAGTATAAATTTCAACAATCACTAAGTTATAGGAGCATTTGCAGCTGTTCCTCATTAATTTTTAATGGAATTTCGAAGAGTGAGATATTTTAAAAAGCATAAAATTTAGAAATTTGAAATGTCATAGCTAGCATGTACTGGGGTAGCAGAATAGCTCAAAAGTGCAACGGCATACCATTCCTAACCTGTTTGCTATAATAGGGAGTCGGCCCACTCTTTGCGGCTATAACAGTTTCAACTCCTCTGTGAAGGCTTTAGACAAGGTTTAGGAGAGTTTTATAGCAATACTTGACCATTCAGACAAAAATGCTGGATGGGAGTGCCTGGCTCACAGTCTCCTCTCCAATTCATCCCAGATGTGTTCTATCCAGTTGATGTTGGAACTCTGTGCAGGACTGTTAAGTCCACCCCAAACAGGGTTAAGCATGGCTTTATAGAGCTTGATTTGTGCTTTAGTAGGCAGGTATGTTGAAACAGGAAGGAACCATCCCCAAACTGTTACCACATAGCTGGGAGCATTTCAATGGAATCAGGGACAGATCGCTGTGTCTGTGTTGGGTCCAGGTTGTGGCTCTTCACACTCACTGTTGCATATTTTTATGAACAAACCTTATATACACAAGCACGCCCACACTTACACCCACAGGTGTTTGGATTCAGGTGTTAGATACACAGATGTTCTATATTGAGACGCAGTTATAACTACATACATTTTGCATTCATTAGTACCGTGCACTTTTCGGTAAAATTGCTGTTATAATATGTTTCTGCAAGTGTAGAAGAAGTCTTTTAGGGTGTTATCCTGTATTCTCTTCATTCTTCTTTCTTTCCTATATTAATTTCTCCCTCTCTCCATTTTTCCTTTTTGCCCCACCTCTCTTTTTTTCTTGCTTTATTTTTTCCTTTTTGTTTCTGTCTCCGTGTCCATCGCAATTGAAATGATCCCAACAGACAACAATTCTGATTGCTTCTCTGCCGGACAGGACATGTAAAAAAAAAAAAGAAGTTAAAAGTTAAAACAAATCGGCAGCTACTTTGAGGCTGTTTAGTATCTGTTCTACAATGGATGTGAGTGTTATTATAACCACAGTATGAGATCCACTGTATCCCTTTTTTAACATGCAAACATGCAGAAGTGGATATGTGTCCTAATGAAAATCCCTAATAAGAAGGGCTAAGTCTGGCAGGTCCGCACATGAAGCTACTATACGCCCCCCCCGCCCCCCCCCCCTCTTCTCCTTCTGCTTCGTCTTTTCCTCCTTTTATCTTTTTTGGCAGGATTTGCATATTTCACTTTTTGAACAAATTCCTTTTATTTTCCTTTAAGCTAATGGGCGAACATTAAATGACTAATATTCAAGCTTTTTTTTTTTTGGTAGCATTGGTAGCAGCAAAGTTTGATTTTGTTAAGCTGAAATCTAACCTCCAAACCTGTGTTTTACTTTTGAAAACGAGGGTGGTAAATCAGATGTCAAAGTTACATTATTGGATTTTAAGCAAGTATCATAATATGCACATACCTTAAAAAACAAAGTGGTATTATCAGTGTTTTTGTAGTTTCTTTTTAAAGATTTGCTGTTGCGCCTGGAATCATTGTCCTGTAACCTTTAGCTAACTTTATGCTACTACACACTTGGCCACATGCTCAACCCTTTGGTGTCAAAAATCAGCAAGGTTTCGCATGTTATGTGGTTCCAAAACATGATGATATTGTTTGGTGATATTGTTTTTGCCAACTCAATGATGAAAGTTGTACCGTGCTGTGATTTCCCACTTTACAGATGTTTTCTGGGTTTTCTTTCCTTTTATGACAGTCTCGGACCTGAGTTGTGTTACTGTTAAATACAGGCCGATATTCCCTCTCCAGGAGTTTACTGTGGCCATGACATCTGCTGTGTTTTCCACTGTATGCTAATGTTCACTTGCATCTTGGTCATTTGCATAAGTTTCCAAGCAGTCAGCAAAAAATGCATCCTGAGCCTGAGGCTGTTTTCATCATTGCAGATGAATTCAAGAATTCAGTTGTGTTTATTTAAAAGCACCACCCCTAAAATCCCTTTAGTACACAGGGATTGTTGTTAGGGAGGCTTATACACTGAATAAGGTCTTCTCCAACATCACACTTAGCTTTAGGATTTAACCAACCCCATACCTGGATTACTGTGAACCGCACGTCCCTTCTTTCAATTCTTGTATGTACCTCCTTATGGAATGTGCTTATACCATGTCTAAGATTGTATAAATCTTGTCCAGAAGCACTGCACAAGTGCCTATGTGGAAAAACTGGAAGCGATGAGTCAGGCATTACACTACAACTATCATGTGTACATCATTTCAATCTAAACCAGTAGTGCTAAATGAAGAAAGAAATCCAAACATGCTGGAGCTGGAGCTTACAAGTCAGGAAAACTGTGCTTACAAACGAGCAGAGGGAGTTAGTTTTACTGCAGGAGTGCAACTTAGGTGTGTAGGGGGTTTAATGTATCTCTAGGTTATAAAAGCGAAACAAAGATACTGGCAGCCATACCTCGCTGGCAGACAAGTTGAGCTAGTTTGTGTCCCTTTCATTGTGGGTGTGTTGGTGGTTTGGTGGATGGTTCGTTGGTTACTTATCATAAATTTCAATATTAAGAATTATTATTCCCCTTGCGTGGGGATGGGACAGTTTACTCTGTCATGAAAGCTGCACAGTGGCACAGGTGTTAGCATTGTAGAGTCAAGTTTGTTGCAGCCCCTAATAGGATTTCTTCCAGGATCTGCATTCCCATCAACACTGACCAGCTGGCCTCTGATCTGCCTCACTTTTTAAATAAAAATGGCTAGCCATCACATTATCCTCATCAAGTTGTAATACATATAACTGTTCTGTTATAAGATGTTATATGTTAGAAGTATTGAAGTATTAGCTATTTCATAAACTGACAGGCCTTGAAAGGATAGAATTAATCAGAGAAGAAGGTATTGGTAACTTTGGAGAGCCACAGTTGAGAGAATCTAACAATTACTAGGCTGGTTTTCCACTCTGGCCTCAAGGGAAGAGTAGCAAGAAAGCTGTTGTTGCCTTAAGAAGTCCTACTCACAGTTTGCCACAAGACATGTAGGGGACACAGCAAATCACCCTGAATATACCTCCCTGAGAAACAAGCATCATGCTGTGAGCTTAATTTTGTTTGCATTTTGCCACAAGGCATGTAGGGGACACAACAACATGTGAAAGCCTATTCCCTGGTCAAAACTATAGAAACTGAAGCAAAACTGAACATTTTGGGGTATGTGCAAAATGCTGTGGGTGGTGGAAAACATTGCACATCACTCAGAACACCTTATCCCAACCGAGAAATGTGGTAATGGGAGAATGATGCTGTGTGGATGCAAGAAAGTATAGCACTCACGCAGGATCAAAATTGAGATTGGTTTGCAGGTTCATCTTGCAGCAGGACCCTAAACATTCATCCAGAGCTACAATGTAATGGTTTAGATCAAAGCATATTCATGTGCTGGAATGGCTCAATAAAAGTTCAGATTTACATCCATTTAGTAAACTGTGGCAAGACTTGAAAAGTCATGTTTGCAGATTATATCCATCTAATTTGAGTTAGCCTGGGCTCTTTGTTAAAGAAGAACAGCCAAAATTTTCCATGTTTAGATGTGCAAAGCCCATAGGACTTGCAGCAGCATTTGCAGTAAAAAGTGATTCTACAAAGTACTGTCTCAGTGGCGCTAAACATAAAAACACAACCAGCATTTGTAAGAAATAAAATTAAAACAATGCATCCTTGTTCTTCCACTTCCCAATTACTTAGTGTTGGTCTATCATAAAATCTAAATAACAACACTAAGTGTGACAGAATGATAAACAATTTCACCATTTACGAATATTTTTGCAAGGCTCTGTATTCAAAGAAACAAGAATATTTATTTTATTATGTTCGTTGTCTCATTCTTGTCCCTAACCATCATTCTTTTGGAAGGACAACAGCTGCAACAAAGTGAAACCGGAAGTTCCGCTGAGGCACCATACTCCCCAACATGGCGTCTGTTAAAGTGTAGAATCTAACTCAACAGAACAGATATGGATATGACCATAGAAACTGGACATTATTGACTGCTCCCTTTCAAGTCAACAAAGAAATCCCATATACGTGATTTAACTTGCTCCAGCGACCTCACAAAATGTCTTTGATGTTTTTCTTCTGCTCCATATCTCTGTCCGTGTTACTGGCAGGGTGAAGGTGAAGCGGTAATGTGTCGCAGGGAAGCGAGCAGAGCGAGACGGAGCTCTGACAGAGAACCCACATACACACCAGGATGGCTTATGCTGCCGCGTTCCCCTGTTCACTCGCATGCCTCGACATAGGGATGCAAACCCCTGCACATGCACATAGATGCATATTCCTGGGTGAACACACACACACACACACACACACACGCAACCACACACACACACACACACACACACACACATGCACATTCAGAGCGGCTTATGAGATGTGCACCTCAATACCAGCCACTCAGCATAGCCCATCTGTGAAAAGGTAAATTGAATTTTACAGGCACAAAGCCGACTCCCCTGCGGTCTTTAGAAAAAAATAAAGCGCTCCATTCTGTGAGTCTAAAGCTTTTCTGAGGCTTTCGTCTCTTCATCACCTTTTTTCCCCCACTTCTTCTTTTCTTCTGCCCTCTCTTGTCTCTGTCTCTCGCCTTCCGTCTCGTGGGGGGACCGAAGGTGTGAGAAACACTGATCGATATGCTCATTAAAGAGCTGTGTCTTTGGGAGGCCTGTAGAAGGTCTGCACTATGCTGCACACAAAGAGCACAGATTGAAATGCTGCACTGATAAAGCCTTGCATAAACCAGAACACAGTCCAAACAACACCCCGCAATGAGAAAGAGTAAAAACAAACCCTTGTTACTGTCTTGCTTCATTTTTTTCTCAACTTTTCCTCCTCCTCTCCTGCTGCCGGTTTGCTTACTAGGAAAAGTACTAAGAGCACTTTCTTTCTGCCTGGGCAAAGGATTTTCCAATCTGTCCTTGGCTCTATTTTTAGACGCTCCCAAACATAGGCTGTGTTTCTGTGTCGACTTAACACAAACAGCCATGCTAGTCATTCTGCCCACACAATTAACTCATCCCCCCCCAAATCATCCACTCCCCCCATACACTGAGGTGCAGCAAAAAAAAAAAAAAACACAGTTTGATATGTTAACTTCTAATTAACAACAGCAGCACCGCCTCCCACATGTGCGTGCATGAGTGTACGTGTCAGGTGCAAGGCATAAACACTGACAGGTGCAATGAAACATCCATCTGTGCAGCATCCACCATATGGATTTCAAAAACAGCGTTAGGTTTCTGTGCCAAGTGACACAGAGAAAGATTAACACTTCCATTTGGTAGTCTATGGTTTGTTGAGGTTGTTAAGGTATGAACAGCGGTGGATAGAGGTGGAGTACAACATCCCACTCAATCTGAAAGGCTGTTCAACTGTAACGTGTTCTGAGAATTTACAGTGCTGTGAAATCATATTTGCCCCTTATTTGCCCAGATTTCTTCTGTTGTTGCTTTTTTCCCACTCACAAACTAATTTTAATGTCAAAGAAGATATAAGAGGCAAAAGTACCTGACTTTGTGAAGTGTCTTGAGATAACATGTGTTGTGAATTGGCGCTATATAAATAAACTGAATGGAATTGAATTGAAAAGCAATAGCCTACATAGCCTAATAAATGGTTGTGCCACCCTTGGCAGTCACAAATGCCATCAAGCATTTGTGACTCAGTTCAGTTCAATTCAAATCAATGCCAAAGGGAAATGCAATGTTGTAGTAACTAAAACTGTAACAGTTTCTTTAAAGAGTCTGCATAGATGGCTGTAGGGAGGAAGGATCTCCTGTAGCTGCATTCTGGGTTACAGTGGAGCAGAAGAAGCCATTGTCTGAAGACACTCTGATCTTGTATTACAGTGGAACATTCCTCTTTGCACAATAATCCCCAGAGGTTCCAGAACAGTCCCCAAAAGAGAGCCAGCTTCCTTTATCAGATCTTTGAGCTGTTCTAAGTCACTGGTTCGGATGCTGCTACCCAAACAGATTACGGCAGAAGAAATTGCACTCTCCAAAATAGACGTATAGAACATCTGCAGCATCTTGCTGCAAACTCAGAAGGACTTAAGCTTCCTCAAGGAATACAGTCTACTTTGTCACTTGTGTAAAGCTTCACTGTTGCGTCACCAGTCCAGTCTGTTGTCTAGGTGAATATGGAGGCATTTATAATCCTCTTCCACCTCCACGATGGAAATATTGTTTGATAAACAGTTTCTTCCGAAAATCTACAATCATCTCTTTGGTTTGTTCACATTCTAGATTAGATGATGATTAGATGTTCCAGCACCATGTCACAACGTGATCCACCAACTCTCTGTACTCAGCTTCTTGTCCATCTCTGATACACCTGACAGCTATGGAGACGTCCAAGTATTTCTGCAGATAACAGGACTTTGATTTGTACTGGAAGTCTAAGGTGTGAAGTGTTAAAAACAATGGTGTGAGTACAGTCCCCAGTGGTGCTCTTGTGTTGCCGACCACCTGGTTGCAGACAGTAAATCAGATTCAACTGTGTTAAATACACCGTAGAACTCAAAGAACATGGACACTTTGTTCAGATAACTTGTTAAAGCAGGTATGCGATGGCATGTTCAACTCCAACTCCACAGGGAAAAACAAACTGCAGCAGGTACTAAAAGGTGGTTGTTTTCTTACTTCAGATTAGCCAACATGAGCCTCCCCTGGATGTTGATGATGAGGGACATCAAGGCAACAGGTCTATAATTGTTGAGGACTGATGGATAATCTTTCTTAGGGACTGGAGCCAGGCAGCATGTCTGCTGCTGTACTGGGAGGTTCTCCCTAGTCTGGCTAAGGTTTAAGAGGTCCTGCAAAAAAACGACTTAGCTGGTCCACGCAGGCATTCATGACTCTGGGACTGACATCATCAAGAACCTCTGTCTTATTAAGATTTAATCCCTCCAACTACCTCTTCACCGGACTTCTAGGAGGGGCAATAAATGGACCAACAACAACTCTTGATTTTGGTTAAGAAATCAATGTGTGGAGAAGCGGTAGGATCCATGAGTGAGGTAGAAGATACAATTTGAGGTGTGAGGGAAATGTGGATAAAGGGAGAATGAGAGGTCTTTTTGGAAGGGGCAGGAGAGGAGGATACTGAGGCCATGGTAAAATGTTTTTAATTCATTGGCTCTGTCCACGCTTCTATCGAACTGATCTTACCTATGATTTAAGTCTGTGGTATTCCTCCTTCCTGACCTCAGATTTGTTGTCCTGTTGAGGTTCACTCTTCAATTTTGCTTTATGCCTCACTGCTATCTCTAATCTTGAATTTGACTTGCTTTTGTGTCCCTGCCTGTAGACTCTTGTTTTCTTCCTAAGCAGCTCCTCCAGGTTACTCATGTTCCAGAGTTTGTTATTGGGGAAGCATCTTATGATTTTGTCAGGGATTCTTGATACTTTGACTGGGTCCTTGTCAGGACCTGGAGTTCACCCATTTAGTTTTTTCAGCTATTACACTCTAATCATGATCGGAAAAAAGAGATGGTTTGAACTTCCTCCTTCCTTCTCTCCACCTTAGTTGTGCTCTGCAACGATGACATCTCCTCTTTACCTGACTGGAGATTTGGGGTCACTATTTAACTGATATTTGAGCTTTTGAGATGTAAATCAGCTGCTCTTTATTGCAAAAAAATTACCTCGTTAATATGGTGTATCACAGCAATTCTCCAAAAGTAATGGATGCCAGCACTTTGACGGCAGAATGTTTGCCTACAGTGGTAACAAGCTCAGCCTCTACTGATCTTTGCTTCGTTTTTTGCTCCTAGTCAACTTTTGTATTTGGTCCTTCGCAGGTTACTAACCCGAGGCTTTGTTTACCTTGCTGAGGACTAACTTTGCTCCAGACGTTTCTGCGCGATCAAGATTACCGCCTCCTGGAAATTGGATCTATGTTTTGAGGACTTTGTTTCCAACCTCCTGTTATTTATTCGGACAAGGACCAAGCGGCTTCCCACTTCCTTCGACTTCTGGACCAAGGCATAAGCTTACCCTGTTCCACTTTCCAACACAAGTACCTGCACCTGAACTATCGCTTGTTCTCACCAAGTCATCTCAAACAGCACCAGAGAAAACAGCTGAGCAACTTCTACCTCGCAAGCCTAGACCCTGAATCCCTCTACCCCTGGTGGTTCAAGGAGCAACAATTTAGTAAGCCATTTCTCAGATCTCATTAGTTATTATCTACATTATCCTTTGTTCACCAGTCATTTCTCTTCTCTTCCCGTACAGTTGGCGTTTCCCGTTCACTTTCCTCATTACTTTGCTGACAATAAAAACACCTTACATTCCGTTCCTACTTCTGAGCATTTTCTGTATGTGGGTCAAAGCTGTCTTCCAAAATGACAGAATAATGAGGAAGCAAAGTTTTAAAGAAACTAAATGGCATAAAATAAGAGAGTTACTCCAACAAGCTGCCTTCCTTGTGTGGTGCTATTCTAGAATTGAGCTCAATAGAATTGTTCTTGAGTTTTAGGTTTACACAGTCAGGACCCTGAGAGCTTTTCTGAAATCACCAGTGTACTTCTTTTTTTTCTAAGAAAACAGTTTTTAGCAGTTCACTGACCTCCAGGAGGCAGATATATTTTTGTATCTTTGCAGTGTTGCCTTCAAAGCTGTGGAACAGCCTTCCACTGCCAATTAAATCCATCCTTTCTGCCCCACTTTTAATACAATGCAGAAGGCTTTTAACTCTGAGTATATTAACATTTACTATATTTTAAGAACTCATTACATAACTAGGCTTTTTTTCTGTTCTCCTTTTACAAACTTTAATGTTGCTGCCTTTTTCTTTTGGGCTATTTAGTTTTTTTGTGCTTTATGTAGCTCACAGTGGATTCATTATATTTATAACACTTTGGTCATCTCTTTTTATTATAAATGTGCTTCATAATTAAAATAATTTGATTTAAACTTGATTTGAATGCAGAGTGAAAGTGGCACTCTGGTCACAAGTTGTATGAAAATGAGTTCAAAAAGACATTACTGTGATGAAAACAAGAAAAATACAAGTCATACTCTGAACTATTCTACATTTTATCAAATTACAGACACAATACTACATACGTTTATTGGGATATGTGATAGACCAACATAACGTATGCGTAATTGTGATGAGGAAGGATAACAATATAACTATTTTATAAATAAAAATCTTAGAAGTGTGTGCATTTGTATTTAGTACCCTTTATCCTGACACAACTAAGCACACCAGTGAAACATTACCTCCAGAAGTAACCTAATTGATAAATAAAGTTGCGTTGAGAAATGTTTCCTTGCAGCATAATACTGCCTTCACCATGTTTCATTGGGAGAGGGGGGTGTTGGAATTGATGCACAATGATAGTTGTCTTCCACGTGTGTGTGTATACCTGTCAAGGGTGTACCCCGCCTCTCGCCCATAGACTGCTGGAGATAGGTACCAGCTATGGAATAAGCAGTAGAAAATGGCTGAATATATATATATATATACTCAGAAAGAGCCCCGGCTGTTGGCACTGTTTACAATGTTTCCTCTCCTCTGACACATGAACTAGCGTACACACACACACATATATATATATATATATATATATATATATACAGGGGTTGGACAATGAAACTGAAACACCTGGTTTTAGACCACAATAATTTATTAGTTTAGTATAGGGCCTCCTTTTGCGGCCAATACAGCGTCTATTCATCTTGGGAATGACATATACAAGTCCTGCACAGTGGTCAGAGGGACTTTAAGCCTTTCTTGCAGGATAGTGGCCAGGTCACTACATGATACTGGTGGAGGAAAACGTTTCCTGACTCGCCTAGATCTGGTGACTGTGCAGGCCATGGGAGATGTTCAACTTCACTTTCATGTTCATCAAACCAATCTTTCACCAGTCTTGCTGTGTGTATTG
>JAHUTJ010042022.1:0-23310 GCA_036250325.1 Characodon lateralis
TTGTATATGTCATTCCCAAGACGAATTGACGCTGTATTGGCTGCAAAAGGAGGCCCTACACCATACTAATAAATTATTGTGGTCTAAAACCAGGTGTTTCAGTTTCATTGTCCAACCCCTGTAGCTCCTTTAGTCGTTTCACCTAGAAAGAAAGAACAGATAAACTCTGAGCCAGTTTTCAAGGTTAGAGTCTGAAAGAGAGCACATATAATTAGTTACAGTAAAAGCTCAGTCAATTGCTATATCTTGGAGAGAGAAAGGGTTAAACACTAAAAGACAGGGTTATGTGGATCATCGGTAGAGGGTGAGCATTAAGTTGCCGCCAGCAGAAGCTCGGATGACTCCCCTCTCCAGAAAGGCACCACAGGCAGACACAGAGCCAGGCCAGGTGTAGCTTCCAGGAAGAGAAAAAAGAGAACAAAGTTAAAAGCTGAAATAACAGCAAATAATGCAAAATTGGAGAGTAGTGTGAGAATGTAGCAAAGAGGATGATGATGTGCCAGTTCACATCATCATAAGAAATTGATTTAGCCTGTCTTCAGTACAGGGTCTAGGACCAGTTCTACAGTGGAGCTGGCCCCTGTTGGCCCCTGTCTAGAATAACCCATGCTGACAGTGTATTGAGTACATATTCTGTCAAGTGCATTTACACGTTTCTATAAACAATAATCATAAAAAGTATAACAAAACAGAAATAAACGCTTAAAATATATAACTCTTTGTGAAATAACTTTATGCAATGGATGAGTTAAACTTTTCGAATCAAATTAGTAATACAGATAAACTTTTCGAATTAACTTTTCAATGATATTCTGAATTACTGAGAAACGTCTGTAGGATTTACAGAGCCGCTTCTTATTCCCAAAAAGAATCCAATGCGCCCCCTTCAGGTAAAGAAAAGTCTTGAATCATCAGGTAAACTAAAAAGTGGAACTGAAGAGTGCGCTCAATCCTGAAGGTTATAAACCAATATCAGGATAAATAAGGTCTAAAAGTGTTTGTGTTAAAGCCAGAAATGGTGTCGCATCTTTTAAATTTTCCTCGCTGCGCTTTTTCACCTGCTGGCGCGCGCCACCGGCTGTGTGGGCAGGTCCGTGCGCTCGAGCCAACCCGCTCTGCAGGTTATCCCAGTGAGTCAGTCCCACGGGACGCTTTATGACACACAGCGCTTCTCGTGTTTTCATCTCCGTACTCTCAGACCCTGATAGCACCATGAATAGAACCGGCACGCTGAAGGGCTTATTCAAACAAAAATCCGCCGAGAGGGAGAAGGAGAAGAAGGAGCTGAAGCGCGCCGCGACCATCCACCGGGATGATCCAAGCTCCGTGCAAAGAGACCCGGGCCCCCTCAGCCCCGGAGACGGAAGGACGCTCCCCGAAGATGGGTTACTCAGTTTCCCGAAAGAAAAGAAGTCAAAGCGGTCCTTCTTCTCCTTAAGGGTTAAGAAGAAGCGAAATAAAGATGAAGAAGGAGAGGGGTTCGAGGAACTGGATAGCTTCAGCAGCCGCCTGTAAGCTGAAAACATTTTACCACCTTATGATGAAAAAAATGTTCAGTTAGGATTTCTTTGTTTTTCTAACTGAAATAGGGTTCTGGCACTGAAATGATAAAATCAATAATTATTTAACCAATATGATTACTACAGCTTACAATAAAACTAAACTTTTTTTTTTTTTTTTTTACAATGCTTAGAATTCATATTCATATTTAATTTATTATAAAAATATACTCAAAGTCAGAAAATTATGGAGCATAGTATTATGATTTCATAAGATTATTATTATTTTTTATCATAACTCTTAAAAGAGAGCAATTTTAGCAGTCCGGTAATTATTATTTTATTAAATATGGATTTTTAATAGTGTTCTGGATAACCGAGTGATACTCAGGCCTGTATTTGCTGTTGGTAGTTTGTGGGCTTGAAGCTGTTAGTTGCTCTACATAAAACTTTAAACCACCACCAGCGCAAATGACCTCATCATCTTCACTAATGTTCTACATGTAAATGATTTTAAACAGAAGCTGTATAAAACAGTGGAAAGTCCCTCAGTGGGTTCTGGTAGTCCATTCAGCCTTGTTGGAAGGCGTTTCAAACAGTGAAGAAAGTGCTGCAAGCATCTCACTTATGGAGGTAAATTTGTCTCAATATTGTTTAATCAAACAACAAAACTAATCTCAATCAAAAAAATAAATTGTGGTCAAAACTTTTGGAATATTCATTAAAAAAATCAACTAATCTCAATCAAAAAATATTAAGTTGTGACCAAAACTTTCAGAGTTGTAACATTTTTTTTTTTTTTTTTTATGGAATATTTTATTTTGGGGAGAAAAAGAAATTGCTTGAAAAAACTTTTTTTGATTAAAATGACTCATTTTTTCTCACGAAGAGAAAAAAGTGACTTGCAATACATAAACTTTTATTTGCGCATGTCAAAAATCTTTGGTTATGACTCTCGCTCTTTTGGTTTTGATGCTCTCTGTTTTTGGTTGAACTCAAAGAATTTTGAGTTCTGGAAACATGAACATCCTGGGCGGGGCCTAAAGACGAACGCTGTAAGACGTTTCCCTATTGGTTAGCGCTGACTAAAGCGGCAGACTGATCCCCCCCTCCCCCCCCCCCCCAACTCTGAACTTCCGCTCGAACTGCAGGGCTTCAGTGAGGGAACATCAACTGTACAGAAGAAAACTGCGGTCAAGTGAGCCGATAGTCAGAAATACGCGGTCACGCCAGCCGACACCAGCTCTCTCTTAAAGATTAGCGTTGCGCATACAAGGTGCATTACAGTAATGGAGCAGAAAGGACCCGATCCTGGCAGCGGTTGAGAAAATAAGAGGAAAACAGAAAAGTAACCTAAAGAACATTTATATTAATAAAATTTTTACAACTTTCATGTTTTATGTAAAAGAATAAATATTTTATATTTTACTGTACAGTTTTGGAGAAATACACAACTCAATGTACTTCAAAATGCTCAACCATTATATACATTTGTCCCACTTTCAGGAATTTATTTCTCCAAAACCAAGAGAGGCGACAACACAATCTCCTAAGATTATATTAGAGGGTCATCTATACTATCTTTAAGAGAGAGCTAGTGTCGGCTGGCGTGACCGCGTATTTCTGACTGTCGGCTCACTTAACCGCAGTTTTCTTCTGTACAGTTGATGTTCCCTCACTGAAACACGCTGCAAGCCCTGCAGTTCGAGCAGAAGTTCAGAGGTGCGGGGGATCAGGGTCTGCCACTTTAGTCAGCGCTAACCAATAGGGAAACGTCTTACATCGTTCGTCTTTAAGCCCCGCCCAGGATGTTCAGGTTCCCAGCACTCAAAATTCTTTGAGTTCAACCAAAAACAGAGAGCGTCAAAACCAAAAGAGCGAGTCATAACCAAAGATTTTTGACATGCGCAAATAAAAGTTTATGTTTTGCAAATAACTTTTTTCTCTTCGTGAGAAAAAATAAGTCCTTTTAATCAAAAAAAAGTTTTTTCAAACTATTTTTTTTCTCCCCAAAATAAAATATTCCATAAAAAAAAAAAATTGTTACAACTCTGAAAGTTTTGATCACAACTTAAAATTTTTTGATTGAGATTAGTTTTTTTTTATTGAATATTCCAAAAGTTTTGACCACAATTTATCTTTTTGATTGAGATTAGTTTTTTTGTTTGATTAAACATTATTGAGACAACTCTGAAAGTTTTGACCACAATTTATTTTTTTTGATTGAGATTAGTTTGTTTTTTTTGATTGAGATTAGTTTTTTGTTTTATTAAATAATATTGAGACAAATTTACCTCCATACACACTGAGTGTCTGTTTCCCCCCTGGCAGTTTGTGAAATCTAAATGCTTTGGCTTGGTGTTGAACTAGTTTGGTCACGCATCTTGTTTAGTCATCATATTTTAAAAAGGTTAAGAGAGGTGGAGGTGCATGAAGGAACATGAGGATGCCCTGTCGTTTTTGTTCTGCATTCTGTTGCATCTTCATCAGATATAAGGTTTTTTTTTTTTTTTGTTTAACACTTAAGGTTGTCCCATATTCTCTCTCTTTAGAACTTGATCATGAATTGATATTGACTTTGCCCCAGGAATAAGTCTTGCAAGCTTGCAGTTGATGGCAAGAAGGGTTTAGATGACCTGCAGCTTTAAATTGTATTTGGGCTCAAACTGTTCAGTAGTTTGTAGATGATTTTAAAATAATACATTTTTCAAACAAGCAGACAGTCATTGCATTAATTGAAGGACTGGAATGATATGGTCAAGTTCCCTGGTGTTGGTCAGGGCTCTGGAAGTAGCAATTTGGATGAGGTGATACTGCCAGATTGTTGTCTTTTTAGAGAAACCGGTAAATACACTATTGTAATCTAGTCTGGCCAAATGAAAATAAAATAAGATGAAATTCATTATTCTGTCTATGTTTTAACGATTGGAATTAAACTGATTCAGTCAGTTTAGATCACGTCATGAGCGATTTCTGTCCCTGCATCATCGCTACTCTACTTTCTATCTCCGAATTTGACAATATCTATCTATCTATCTATCTATCTATCTATCTATCTATCTATCTATCTATCTATCTATCTATCTATCTATCTATCTATCTATCTATCTATCTATCTATCTATCTATCTATCTATCTATCTATCTCCCACTGACTCTGCCCCTGCCCCCCACCATTCCTAGGTTCCTTGCATGCTCTCTGTTTTTTTAACCTCATTGACTCTAGTTAAGTGTTGATCTCTAACCTTTTGGCTCCAAAAGCAATGACTTCTGTTCTTTCTGTGTTCATGTGTTAACACAGAAATATATATATAGTTGTTTGTCATTAGCATACTTATGCTACTAGATGTCGTGGTGCTCCATGATTGGAGCTAGAGGGAGCTTATAGTTACTAAATAAAAGACGCCCAAGAAGGGAGCCTTGAGGAACCCCACATGCAATTCTGTTTTGCTCAGATTTGTATGCCAAATCAGATCTGAACCAGTCTAGTACAAAACCAGACAGTCCCACCCACTTTTCCAGTCTGTTATGATCAATTGTTTAAGCTGTAGCACCAAGATCCAGCAATACTAAAGCAGAACTTTCAGATGCGTCATCATCATTAAAACCTGAATCTCGGTTATGTGGTGGGGTTAAAAACCTGACTGAAAAGCATTTAAGAAGTTGTTGTTTTTTTTTCTTTAAAAAGGAGTAAATTATATCGATAAACTGTATTTTATGTGGTTTTTGCTAGAAATGCACTGTTAGATATAAGCCTGTAATAAATATTAAAGCATCCAGCTTAGGCTTTTAAAAAGGTTTAATCTCTGCAGTTTTCAGAGCCTGTGGAAAATGACCTTCTAAAGAGAATAATTTACTTTCTGCAATATTTCAGGTGTAACACAGCCAAAACATTTTTACAAACTTGTGGTTTAGTCTACTACCATTTTAACTTACTCCTAAAGATCATTTTATAAAGTGCATTCTTTTATTCGTTGTGTGAAATAGCAATTTGGTTTGCAGCATTATCTGCGTTGTTTACTTTACTCTTTGTTCTTTACATCAGCAAAGATAAGTAGAGCTTCACCAATTTACTGATCTGAGAACAGGATCTGCCAATATTCATTGGATCTGCTCTGATCAGTGTGGCAGATCAGATGCTAAAGAATCAGATTTTATTTTCCTTTTCATTAAATATATCAAAACCAAGCAATCCCATCATTCATCAATTTCACGTTTCAGATTGCTCAGACGTGACAGCTAAACTTGTAGTAGGAGTTCTTGATAAGCTTTCATAGGACTTTAATTCAGTGCACAAAACATTTTTTACCTTATGTAGATTGTGAACAGCTCAACCAGCAGATTTCCTTTTGTTATCAGTTGAGAAAGTTATGTGGTTGTCATGGTTGCTTTGTTTTTTTTCTTGCACGGACAATTAAATTAGAAGCTTTACCATTTTTGGTATCAGCATAAAAACAAATACCATCGACCAATTGTTAAATTAAGGAGTGATCAGGATCCAGGAATATCTTACTTAGTCTTGGCAGAGGTGTGCAGTCTTGAATTGCTCTTGTTGTCATGTTCAACTAAGTTGACACAAGCAGCAACTACAGATCATAGGAAAGAAAGAAAACTTGCTGTGCAGGATGGGACACATTTCCCTATTCAGTCCAATTATATTTGAGTCAGGCAGGTTGCAAATGTGTCAAATGATCTTGGTAAATTTGACCAACGCAGAAGACAGAAGTGATAGAGACAACAACACATGCAAAAGGTCATACGTAGCCATGGTATTCTCACATGTCCACTACAAAAGGAAAACAAACTATTGAGTAAAAGGATTGTTTATTTTGGGTTGTAAGAGCACAGCAGGAAATGTTTTTGATAAACTATCTTCATGGATTTATGGTTAATTGGTTCCAAATTCACCTTAATCCAATGTTACAAACTCTTTAGAGGTGCATTTTTGAGTTGTTAATGACCTAAACAGTATTTTTCCCATAATTGTATATAATTGGAAACCTTAATTCAGCAGAAAATTACTACTTGCAATGTGGAGATAAACGTAAAAGAGGACTGTACCAGAAAACGGTCTCTCTTGTTCTGTGTGACTCATTTTCTTCTTCATTGGGTTTTGCATTGTGGCAGTAGGTCCGGCCACACATTCATTTTAGTCATGCAAGATCAAGGGTGCAGATGAGAAGGGTGAGGTCTTAACCCCTCAACTGACAGTTGTCACTAGAAATACACATACAATATACATTGGTTGGCAACCCTGGGAAAAAAAAGATGTGTATGTTATTGCTGGAGCAGAATATTGCACTGATATTTTTACAAATTATTACTAGGGGTGCCAATACATTTGCTGGCCTCTGTGGCTTTTTCACAAATTTGTCAACCATTTACTTTCTTTTCATAAATGTCAATCATCACAGCAGACATTTTGCAGAGTTGCGTAGATTTGATCTTTTAAGGTTAAAGATGCAACCTAATACCAGAAAAAAGTCCCACTTTGCATGCAAATAATACATTTAGCCAGTTGGATGGAGTCTCACTGTGACAGAAACACAGACGGCATTGTAAGCATCATAATGACAGACCTGAAAGAGAAAGGAGAGACATTTTTTATTAATTGTAACTGATGTCATCACAATAGTGAACAATAATATCACGTTCACATGACTTTTTAATATCATGTAACTCTAATCCTTCAGATTGCTGAAACTCCAAATCTTTCAATTATGCCAACTCTTGTAAAGAAGGACAGTGATTTATATGAATAAAGAAAAGTGTTTTTTTTTTTGCCTCCTAAGGGAAGCCCACATTGGCAGTGACGCATCTCAATCCCACACTTTAGACGTGTCGCACTTAAGACAAGACAGATTAATGGAACTTTATCAAAAGCATCAATGTTTTTGAATAGAACAGGTTTGAAAATGATTTCTGGGTCCTTGGAGCGCCGGCCGACAACCAGCCGGTGTGAGTTATTCTATAGTAAATAATAAGGGTTTTTTTTGACGTGTGTCTGACGTTTTTTGCTCTTCAGCCAATACCTACTCCACAAGAACCAAAAAAAGAGGTTATTTTTCATACTTGTCAAGAACTCAAGTGCAGAGCTCCTGGGAAGTCCACATTGGTCCAGTGGAGACTTTGTGCAAAATAAATGTCAAAAAAAAAAAAGTTCTACAGATGATGTTTTAAGAAGAAACTTCAAGAACTTGAAAACCTGGTCTGCAAGAACATAATGTTATTTTGTTCCTGTAGCCCTGGATAAGAGAACCAATTTCTCTGCTCTTGCAGAGTATCAATTTGGCCTTTAGTTTTTCAAATCAAAAACTGAATTTGGTAAATATGCATCGCACATGAAGAGACCCTAGATGAATATGGCACAAGAACTATGGCTGCATTTTGAAATCAGATATTGCAAAAGTCTTTCTTTTTCATCATCACAATGTCTGCACTCCTCTCCATGAGCTTCTTGATCTTGATTGCTATTATCTAGAACATGTAGGGAGGTGAAACGCTGTTCAACTGACCAAATACACTATTGGAAAGCAGAGTTTTTGCGCATGGCCTGTTAAGTAGTATAGCCAACCATATAGCTGTTATATAAGTAAATAGACAATGTGACGGTTATGCAAAATGAAGAGCTTAAGGGCCAAAATGGAATGGAAACTCTCTAGATAGTTAAGCCCAAAATTATTCATGCCGCTGGCAGATTTACATTTACAATTATTGTAATTTCATCAAGATTTGTTTCTGATAGAAAAAGGGGCTAATTTAGATTTTATTTAAAATTTCCAAAAATTATTTATACCCTTCTCAATAATCATTAGGAACATATTTAGTAATATAACAACAATCAAACCCTTCCTCTAATAGCTGACCAGCGTTTTGTATGTTTCCACTGCTAATTCGAAGTTTTATCTTTGGCAATGAGCTCCAAGTCTTTGAGGTTGGAAGTCCTCTTTGCCATCACCCTAATCTTAAGCTCCCTTCACATTTTCTGTATCAGATTCAAGTCGGACCCTGGCTAGGCCGCACAAACATTAATTTTACTTCCCAATCAGAAGCAACATTTTAGTTGAATAAACAGATATCTTTGAACTCAAATCTGCCAGAGGTATGAATACTTTTGGGGGGGTCAGTAAAAACCGAAAAGTTAGAGCTTGTGAAAGACTGTGGGGTTACTCTGTTATGTCACCATGCTTTTCAGTCTGCAGAAAATGTGCTAACTCCTGCAGACATACTTGTGTGAGGTAAGGCATGGGAATAGTACAATCTGTTCAAACTGGGTCAGTGTTTGTGTAGCGATGCAGGAGCTGAATATTGAAAACGTCCTGAGGAATGTTTTCAGTAAGAAAGCTTGCACAGTATTCCAAAATGAGCTTAACCAGCAGATCAGATAAGGCAATCATTGTCTTCAGTTATGTTGTTGGTTTTGTATAGATGAGAGTGTGGAGGCCTGTTGTTTGTGTGAAGCTGAGCCTTTTCTGCAAACATCTCCTATGGTCTCACTTTATAAATCAATCAATAAATAATATTCCTTTTGTGCTGCTCATCCCTGTTTGTTAAGAATGGTGACTCATAGGCAAACGTGATACTACAAGACTAAGCGCCATGGAGATAATCTTGTTATTTTTTAAATTTGATAGATTAAATCTGCTCTTTCTGACAGTTTTGGTCAAACAAGGAAGATTTTATGGAAGATACAGTGTAATCTTCCCTTATTAACTTTGGTTCTGTAAAGTTAGTTTAATCCATAAATTCAGATAAGTAACACATTTGCTTTGGGGAAATTTCCTTCTATATAGCTTTGTTTAATGCGGTGATGAATCATTGATTTGTTATTCAGAACTGACAACCTACAAATGTTCTCAGGTGGATAAACTTGTCCAGTGAGCTTCCTGATTGTCATAATAATAGAGACTTTCCCTCAGTGGAAGACAGGACTGTGTGAACAGTTGCTCTGTTAGCTCAAATTAGATGTCTCTGTTGAGACATCTAATTTAATTTGATTACATAAGTTTTATATAAGTTTTGATCTGTTTGGCATCAATGTTATTTTCGAACAACCAGGTGTGTTTCAATCATCTAAGTTAAACAGGCCAAAGCATTATTCTACCACCTCCATGCTTGACAGTTGGTACAGTGTTTCTAGATTTGAAAGCATTGCCTCGACTCCTCTAAACATACTTGTCATCATCATGGCCTAGTTCAGTGTTTGTTTCGTCTGACCATTGAATCTTTCTTAGAAGGCTTTTGGCTTGTCTATGTGTGAAGCTGCAAAGTTCAGTCATACATAAAGGCGTTGATTATGGAGCAGCGACACTGTGAAAATGTGTGCTAATTGATATCGGCCTTGCAGTATGCAGCAAAAGTATATTTATTATATTTCCCTAATATTGTGAAGCCCTATTTTGAAGCTGTAAGTATAACATTGATGTTAATGAATTATATAGAATCCTAAAATCAAATGTTTGCATATAACTGCTAAAATCATTGAAGCTGTTGGTTGTCTGATCATTACATACTGAGAAGGGAATGGTTTACATAACTCATTACACGCCCCAAAATAATATAAAATTCATTTCTATGAGTGTCCTGCCAGACAAAAAACATTTTTCTGGCATGATGCAGAGAAATGTTGGGTCAAAAGCCTCATGCACACATCTACTTCAGAATTCATTTATCAAAAAAGATTCTTCTAAACCCAACCTTTGTCTGATTAAGGAGTTTAATGAAAGAAGGATGGAGTTCACAGGGCTTTTATGAAGATTTGCCGAACGGAGTATATGGATTAAATATAGAAAAGGACTAAAAACCAGTTTTAAAAAAGTTCCAATGAAGCCTTTGATGCCACCATTCAGGTTTTGGTAGTTGTCCTTAAACTGTGGTGCGTGCAAAACGGTGTCCAAATCAGAAATCAGTGTTGTGATTATGAATATTGATATATTATTTAATATTAATACTTTAATATTTTATTAAATAATATTTCGGTCTGTTTATGGTTGTCCTGTGAATACCAGCCCAGTAAGGCGGTGGTATTAGGACAAAATTGAAAGGGATGAGTCAAGCTCTGACATTATTGAACGGCAAAACTCTGCACACAAAGAATGAATTCACACAATCTCTTAAAAAACAAGAATTTATTAACAAAAATAAGTCAACTCAAGTCAAACATATTTTAATCAACAAACTCTTTACTATGCTAAAACAGTCCAACTAAACTACCAAGCAGAATGAAAGAGTAAGGAAGACTAATGGGCTATGTACAATATAAACCAGTTGATTAAAGATGGTTGAAAACCATGACCAAAAGAGTGATGCAACATTGCCATGCAATGTTTATGTTTAAGAACCAAGGATTATCTTGAAGAATCTGGAAGTGAAGTGAAGTTAGTCTTGGAACTAACTTAAGCAATAATTGACTGACCTTTAGACAAGCATTCACAATGCAAGATCAGATAAAATATCTTACATAATATCTTAATATCTTAATAAAATAATGTTTTAAAGAATGATTTGCTGAATAAAACCAACCTTCTGGATGACCAATTCTCAACAGTGTTTAATTAGCTGCCTTTATTTATTAAAATAATATTTAAAGAAATATTTTTAAGGAAATAGGAAAATAATATTTAAGGAAATATTTAGTTGAATAAGAACCTAATCTTTCTGGAGAAATTGGGCTTAATGGTGTTTACTTAGTTATCAAGTTTAATAAAATAATATTTAGGAAATAGTATTTCCTACATTGAAAACTAACAACCTTTTTTGGGTAAATGATCTTTAGAAGGCAAGCACGTGTTCTTAGTTGTTAGCGGTTGAAGTTAACAAAAATAACTTGTTGCTTACCATCAGAATCAAACACATACCTTTAAAATACCATTAATAAAAGGGTTAAAATGCATAAGCGTGGACAGCGCGTTATGGCCGATTTTGTGTTTAAAATCCCCCTTTAAATAAAGTTTGTCTCAACTTAAAAAAAAACAAAACAAAAAAACACACAAACTGAGCACTAAGATGGCTGAGTTTTCAACACAAACAAAACCAAATGTCATAAAACAAAAAATGTTTAGATTATTTAATTCTAAACTACTTCTCTCTGCCCAAAACACAACCTCTTACGTGAACCGTGCTGAGGAAAAGTTGTCCGGGCGACGAAGTTGAAGGAAACATCCACAGTGAACAAAGGGTTAACTTGCAGCTAACCCCTGTAGCTGTGTGGGTGGGGCGGCTCGTTCTGTCGGCCGCCCAAACTGCACGTTACAGCTGTAACCACAGTAATGCGGTCCCATTGTCCTTCCTTCAGACCGGGAAAACTGCTCCACTCAGCGTCGCAGAGACAGGGTCTGCTGGGAACTCTCTGGAACACAGTTTGCTTCTGTAGACCTCAGAGAGAAAAGTCAAGCAAGGCTTCTATCTTAATTACCCCTGTTCATGAATGAATACCGGATACACAAACAGCAATTCATTCCTACTTAACTTAGTGCATATGATCGCGTGATTGTATGACACTCTTGGATCCAGTTTGAAGAGTTATGTCTGTTTGCCAGCAAAGAGACATTAGCGCGCTGTGTCCCTCCGTCCAGTTCTGCTGGGGACCTGCGTGGAAGAGGTCAATCTGTTGCAAAAGCGGGGATTTTATTCAAACAGTGATGTCACGGGAAGTCCGCTGTTATTCCCTGTTCCTGGCTGTGCTGGAAGTAGGTTAATGCGATTTATTTTGAAAGTTCCAGAAAAGTTCGTACTGGCCTTTAATTTTGTCCCCATGGCTGGGGTCCCAACATCAACCACACTTCAGATCACTGTTTCAATGCCATCGCAGTAGAAAGAGTTTTACAGATCAGCATTTGATCTGCCCAAACTGATGCATATAAATATTTTCTGTTAAAACATCTCTCGTCTTTTTTTCCTTTTTGTTCTCGTGTGAGGTACAGTTACCCAACAAATGAGCCAGCACAGTGCTGCTGAGTGGCAAAAAACAAATCTGCAGATACCAGAGCCATAAAACCAGACAGGAAAGCTGGATGTAAAAGGCTCAGACCATCTTTGAATGTATGTGTGAACAACATGACCTCCGAAACCTTTGACTGTTGGCTTTTGTTCATTGCTGTTCATACACACCTGTTCACACTTGTTTATTCATAGTCAAACAGAAATAGTGTGTAGAATGTGACCATGTGTGTAGGGTTATGTCACACAGTGCAATTACTAAAAAGACAAAAAAACAATGCTTTTTTTCTTACACACTTGAAGCAGATTTTCTGTTTCGTTTGAATCAAATGTATGCAGTACAACTTTAACCACAGTCCTGTTTCATGTGGAGATGTTTTTCGTCAACACCCTGTTGCTTTAGGATCTCGTCTTTGCTGTGACTGGTGAAAAAGGTGGTGGCAGCAGCTCTTTCATTGGATTACGTAAACATGCTTCACAGCAATGTAGACAAGTTTTTAGTTAATGTGAATTCTGTTAAACACATTTATGATGATTCAAATATATTTCAATAATACTGAGAAATTAAAGTAATTTATCCATATTGAGTTTGCTAGAGCTGTTTAAAGCTTTCAGAAAGAAAATTGTAGCAGCTTATGAGACTGGTAAAAGATTTTGAGATCTCCCTCAAACAGAAAATAGCCTACAGGTGGAGGACTTTCAGAAAACTGCCAACATGCCCAGATCAGGCATTCTAAGCAAATTTACCCTAAAAGCAGACCAAAACAAGCTAGAAGAAGTCTCCAAAACCCTAAATTGTCATCAAGGTATGTATGAGAGGCTCATTGTTGATATGAAAGTTTATGCCTTTACAACTAAAAATGGTCGGTTCAAGGTAAACTTTAATGGAAGGGGTGCGAGGAGAAAGCCCTTGCTCTCTATGAAAACATGAAATCCAGACTTAAGTTTGCCAAAGAACATAGAGAAAAACCATGATTTTTGGAATAAATCTTCGGACAAATTAATTATTTGGTTAACAGGATCGAGTACATGTTAGACATAGATTAAATACACCATTTCATTAAAGAAACCTCATAACACCTGTGAACAGGGTTTCCACGCAGTCCTAATAAGTCTGGAAAACTATGGAAAAATGTATAGTGTGTAAGAATATTTCCTTCTTCAGTTTTCTAAACTTTAGTTTTTTTAGGCCGTTGTTAACAAAGAATGCTTTCAGAAATGTAAATGATAGTTGTTTATTTTAATCAATTTACAAAATGCTATGTGAGCGAATCCAAACATACAAAGTCATTAAGAGCTATCTTCAGCGTAAAGAAGAACAGGAAGTGATGGTGTGGCTCCACAGAGCCCTGATCTCAGCATCATGGAGTGTGTCTGGGATAACATGAAGACACAGAAGGATGTGAGGAAGCCTACATCCACAGAAAATCTGTGGTTAGTTCTCTAAATAGGTGGAACAACCTACCCACCGAGTTCCTTCAAAAACTGTGTGCAAGTGTACCTAGAAGAATTTATGCTGTATTGAAGGCAAAGGGTGGTCACACCAAATATTGATTTGATTTAGATTTCTCTTTTGTTCATGCATTTTGTTGATTGATAAAAATAAATGATTAACACTTTCATTTTTGAAATCATTTTTTTGTTTACAGAATTTATTCACAACTGCCTAAAACATTTTGCACAGTACTGTACTTTGGTGCACATTTTTGTGCATTTGTTTTATGTATTGATTTATTTATTTTTAGACACTAGTGGCCTTTACTTTTCAATTTTTTTTCAAAAGTGAGTTGACAGGAAATAGGGTGGGGAGAGGGGGTAGGACATGCAGTAAATGTCAACTGAAAGAGCCTGATTGGCGTATCTGTAATATAAGATTTTTTGGATTTTTATAACTTAGATGATATTTTACATGCCCAGAAAAACACAACTGTAACAGAAAAAGAGCAAAAAATGATTAAAATGTCCCTCTAAGCAGAGCTGCGATACTGCAGATAACAATGTCCTGATTGGGTCTCAAATGATGGATTGTTTAGTGGAGCTTTCTGTAAATTTTTTGTTATTGAAAAAAAGATTTTTCCATGTTATTAGTCAATGAAAATGAATCCCATGTTGCACTTTTTACCCAGAGATTGAAATGCACATAAATCCTGAATTCTCACACCTCAACAGATCCAACATTCCCTAAAGCGGCTCCAGTTAATCCACAACCTGATTCCTGGTCTTTCTTTGGCAGGAATCCAGCACATTTTTAAAAACTGTCCAACGTATTATCCCACTGGAGCTTTTAAACAGAAGAGAAACCCTCAGGCAGATATTACCTCATTTTTAAAAAGTTGCATGACTTTAAAATATGTCTTTATTTTCTGAGGAATTCAACAGATGACCACAGGTACAGATGCCTTAGGAAGAGTCTACTGAAAGTATTGAACATTCTGCTGTTATTACTGACTTACAGCATAAGTTCAGAGTTACAAAGTGAATAAAGAAGCATCTCCTGCTGAAAGAGCAGACAGAGAAAACTAATCACCTGAAAGCATACTTGTCGCTCCAGGGTTTCTAACAGGTTTGTTGGTAAGAAACTGCTTCTGCAGAAATTACCTCTTATAAAATTTCTTCTGCAGCTTTCACACAGCGTTCAGTCTTCCATTATGTTTCCAAAGGCTTGACTTGTTGTGACATAAAACCACTCGCTCGTCTTTTTTTTTTTTTTTTTTTTGACTCACCTGGTTGTTTCAGCTTTAAAGTTGGTTCTGGCTGAATAAACCAACAATTTCTCATTTTTTCTGCTCTTAATTTGATCATTATTGATTTATTTTTAGCAGATGGAGAAAAGCATTAAGTCAGGTGTGTGAGTGATAATATATGCTGAATTGGAAAAATAATAATTTAGTGATATATTTTTAAAATTATGTTAATCTGAGTTTCTAATCATTCTCTCTGATAAAGGTTGCTCTTTAGCTTACTATATGTCTTATGAATGATATCTTTTCCTCATCTCCCTTAATTTCCTGTTTGGATGTTAGAGTCTCATTAAAATGTGAAACTCTTCAGCTTCTTTGTTCATAAAAAATATTCAGATAAAAATTTCTAAAAAGTTGCTTTTCTAAGATCTTTGTCAAATAATATTTTCCCAAAGTTTTTCTGAGATTCTTGGATCAGCAGTGGTAACTCTTCCATGGACACCATTTTTATCCAGTCTGTTTCTTTCACAGTCATGAACATTGACTTTAACTGCGGTAAGTAAAGCCTGCAGTGTTTAAGATGTTTTTCTGGGTTCTTCTGTGACCTACTAGATGAGACGCTGATGCACTATTTGAGTAATTGTGGTCGGCCAGTCACTTCTGTGAAGGTTCACCACTGTTCCAGGATCCCTCAGTTTGTGATTAATGGCTCTCACTGTGGTTCAATGCAGTCCTAAAACTTAATAAAAGTGCTCCGTTACACAGACTGACAGATGTCAATGACTTTGTTTCTCCTCTGTTCTTGAATTTCTGCTTTCAAGATCTTTTAGCCTATTTTATGCTTTCAGTTAGGTTTTATTTAAGTGATTCTTGAATTGACAGGTCTGACAGTGATTAGGCCTGAGTGTCGTTAGTGGAATTGAACTAATAATGTGGTTAATTACAGTTATCTGATGATTTTACAAGGAGGGCCATCATATTTTCACATAGGGCATGCTGGTATTGATTTAAAATCATAAATTCAAAAGTGCCTTATGTATGTACTCAGGTGATCTTTGTCAATTTTTTTATTTGTTCAATGATCTGAATCATTTAAGTGTGACAAGAGAAAACAAAAGGGGGCAAATATTTTTTTCCTCACTGTACACAAACACCAGGTAAGACCAAGGATCTCTGCCAGCTCTTAAAGATGTATTGCAAGGCAATTTTGTATTAGTGCTGTTGTTGTGACCTTCTGAAGCCTTGGCAGTCATTCAGCGTAATGGCTTGAGAGTTGGATAATTAGAAAACTTACCTTATAAATAGGAATGACTTACTCTTTAACTAATGATGTATTTACCAACTCCTTAGTTAGACTAATCTATGGTTATAACTATTGAATATATTGGCACTCTGTTGAATAATCCAAAAATTCTGCATACATGTGCCATGTATTAATAACCTTTTTTTTTTTTACTTAAAGCTCTCCACTTACATTTACTACAAGAACTGAGCCTTCCCCTTGTTGCATTATAATTGTACATGCTCTCATATTCTCACCGTCTTCAGTCAGTTCGGTAATTTATTTTTCTAATCAGAAACTCTCTCATATTCTTTCCTTAAGGTACAATCACATTGGTCTGAAATGCATTTGTCTAGAGAGAAGTTGTCCAAGTATCTGTTGCACCAAGTTAAAGGTTATTGTTTATCCTCAGGTGCTGCTATCTCCAGCAGGTATGTAAGCAGAGAATAACCTAAAGCATTGCTTTTCCTGCCTAAGTGCAACAGTGCCTGTTGAAAATTCAAATCATTTTTTTTTCTTGTGATCTTTAAAAAATACTTATTGGAACATGTCAGCAATGATAAAACAGCGCTTGATTGCCCATTAGAGATTGTTGAAAAGCTACCTCAAAGATACCAGGCTGTTCTATCTGTGGTATGCATTATCAGAGGTCCTTATCTCACATTTTTCTTCCACATCTGTACACCAGTTAATGCATGATGATTCTGGACTCTGCATTGGCATGTTGTTTGGGTCTGAATTTAAGAAAACATTAATATTTTGCCCTGGAGATTGCTTGTAATTGGGTCACTTGATGTATTATTTCAGACCAGGAAAAGACCTGCTCTTTAGTGGAGCATTTGGAAGAACTAGATAACCTTGGAGGTCAGTAGTGGAGTTAATGGCAAAAGTTGCATTACTTTACTGTATAAACGTTTGGTTATACCAAAGCAATAAAGACGTTTTAGTAGTCAATAAAGCTTTTTTTTGTAGTGATGCCCCAGTTAGACATTTTTGGCTGACATCACTTACCTGTTTTGATTTTAAGTCTGACCTACAAAATCCAATTGTGACCTTTTCTGGATTTCTTTTATAAGGATGATACATAAAACAAAAACACATTGCCACAGATTTTTTGAGATGGTAGCTTTGAATCCAAAGCAAAATTAATGGATTGCAAGAATATACCCATTTTTGCACCATACATTTTTGCTATATCCTTATCAGATTTTTATGAAACAAATAAAGTGCGTCAGAGTACATGCTGCATTTCTAGCTTTGACTACAAAATGTTGCCCATCACCAATCACTGTCAATCAAGGGATAATTGGCCATGTTTGATCTCTTTCCTATTGGTTCATCTCTATTTTTTGATAAATTTTCATAATGTTTTAAATTTTGTTTAATACTATGTACCATCCTGGACAGGAAAAAGTAGCTTGTTGAATTGAAAAAGTCTATATCAACTTAGGTAATACAATCTAAAGACCTCAAACTGAGATGGAAAAATATATGTAGCTCTGCTTGAAAAAACTATAAGGCTCCTTTCTTAAATATTAGCCATCTAATAAGATTTGTGGTTAATTGTTTTCTTATCCAGACGTCGAGACGTTTAAAGCCTGTTTTAATAGTCCATGGGGACAATACGTTTTATTTTTGGTTTAATTGCTGTCGGTTGATAAAACAAGTCGATCTACATCACCTCCCAGTCTTAAAGGTCACATTACTGCATAGAAACAGAGCTCCAAGTTATTACTCAGCATTCAAGCAATTGAAAGCTTTGAAAATGTGAAAATGAAAACGTCTGAATGCAGTGTGACAGTCAGAAGCTTCTTTGAACTCCATCGAACAAGATTGATTGATTGATTTCTTTATTCAACAGACTCATGGTCCACAAGAAAACAACAACACGACATATAAAAAAGAGAAGAGAGAAAAAAAAATTTTAATAAAAGACTTGCATACCAATGTTTCCACAGAGCCGACTGGTATCTTAGCGCACTAAGAGATGGATGTCAAAACATTACAATAAGACTGTTAAGACATTTGGCAGAGATAACTATCGTGTCGGACAAATAAGTTGCAGAAAGTTACACCCTCTGTCTTTGCTAAAATTTCTCATGACCTTTTTCTGCAGCTGAGATAAAAAAGCAATAGTTCAGTCAGTGCAGCAAGTATAGTTTGGTCTGTAAGATCTTGATAATACTCTAAATTAGCTTCCAAAATGCAAAAGGATCTGAGGTTGAGTGAAAACAATGCAGGTTTTCGAGAGCAAATACACATTTCTGTCTGATTTGTTCACAGATACTACATTCTAGAACAATAATGTAAAAAAAATTTACTTAATGCTCTGCCAAAGTTCCTTATTGCTGAACTTTTTTGCAGTTCCCAGATTATGTGGCGATTAACCAAGCTTATTGCTCTTTTTAAAGATACATATGCACTGTAGAATGTTTAAGCCTATATCATCTCATTTCACCCCTCAACTATTTCATACTTTTGCAATTTTAGTTGTTTCATATCTGACCTTTTTTGATGTGAAAAAGAATCAGCTGGAATGTGTACCAACCATGAGTCAATTTGTATTTGAGTCATTTGAATAATATCCCAAAAACTACTCATCATCTCCTGACCCGACAAGAGGATTATATTTTGTTTAGGGGTCATAATCTGCAATATTTTATTGAAGAATCGAATAGTAAAATAAAATACAAAAAAAAAACTTTGTTGTGGTCATACAATTTTGGGGCCAGCTGGGCTGTGCAGTTCGACATGTGCAGCTCAACAGACGTGGCATCTCTGATGTCACCTGGGATTATAAAACCCGCAGAAAATAAACTTTTGTTGCCATTTCCACCGCGTCTCATGGGATGACGCAACGGAGGCGCGTATCTGCTGAGACAAAAGCGCTCAGGCGAACTTTTCCTCCACACGGTTATTCCCGGAAGAGCTTGAAAGCTGGAATTCTGTCTGATATACAGGTTATCTGTGATGGATGTATTCATTCTTGAACCTTTATTTATTAGCATCAATTACAATTGTGGTGGGAATTATTAGTTTGAATTTGTTACTTCTAACATAAATCTTTGCATTTCTGTTGCTATATGGTTTGCCCACCATGTCAGTCGATGTTTGCATCTTGAATACCACTGTAGTTTTGCACATGGATTTCTATATGTTACCAACATAATGAAGCAGTAAACAGACCTTTTTCTATGCAAAGCACTGATCACATTTGTCAGTTATGAGTTAATGAGCTCAAAGCAGAGAGATTCTATCTTGCTTTATCAACAATTACAAGCAGCTTAGTAGAACTGGAACAAAAGACAGAAAATAGCAGATATCAGTAAAGGTTTCTATCTGTACTTCCAAAGTCAACATGTCAACATTATGAATTTCTTTGTTCCTGTGCTATTGTGCAAACTGCCTCTCTTTCTGCGGGTGATTGTAAACATGACATGCAGCACACCTCCACAGCACCTGACGTTCTGCAGGATGCAGAGCAGACAGTTGTCTCCATGCAGCCTAGCTCAAGAGAAGTAGTTGAAACTTGAGCCGCCGAATGCTTGAAAGCCTTTGCAAACATCTTGGCTTGGTTTTCACTGTGCTCCCTGGTTGCGGTTATTGGTCTAGAAGGGAGCGTAACGGCTGCAGCCTACTGGTTGTTGGGAAACCGCCCTCTCTGGCAAACAGGGCCCCGCAGCAGTTCTTACAGCCACTCCCTTATCCATCCCCAGGCACTCTTACGAAAGACAGCTGTTTTCGATTCACAGTAGACATCCTTGTAAGGATTAAAATGTAACCTTTATCTGCATTTTTGTATTGCACCAAAATGTTTGCTGTTATCTGGAAAGTAAATATAAAAAACAGACCATCTGCAGAGTGCCAGAGCCTGCTTTTTGCTGCACATCATGCCAGTGCCAAAAGTTGAGCAATTTCACCTTGGAGCAAAACTTAATAACAGGCAGGAGTCCAGCTTTGTTTTATCTTAGCCTGTATCTTATTATGGACAATAGTGAGTGCGGTTAGGGTTCTTACGGTTCCTTTATTAGAATATTATAGCTTCTATCAACATCTCCCAGTGACTCATTAAGCCCCTCATCTACCAAAAAGAGTCTGAGTCACTGCTTGAATCTCTTCCATCCCTTGTTTGAGTTTATACAGCGGCTGCAATAGGCTTACTGGGGTTACTGGAATCATTTAGCCTAATTTCACCTATTTGCCTTCGAAGAAGTAAAGGCTGAACTATTTCTTTGCACTGACTTGTTTGGAAATCTCTAAGAAAACGCTGTAGAAGATCTGAGTGAATTGTGTTTGGTGAAATGCAAAAGGGGGTCAGATATGAAACTATTTGAGGTCATGTTAGTTTGTTATCTGTTCTGGTCTCCTCCTTTCTCAGATGGTAAGAAGGGAAGAATGAAACTTTTCCCAGATACACAATTTGATAGGTCTATTTAGAGAGCAGACAACTACACCCATAAGAAATCCTACTACATAAGTGAAGCTATAAGACCAATTTACATTGAATTCTTTCCATCGGCTCACAATAACAGCCTTGAGGAGTTCAAATCAGAAACATGTCAAATGCAGCTATAACTTTCAGTCTGTATATTAATTTATAAAATGTAATCGTTTCTTTAAATAAAACGGGTTGTCTTTAGATTTAAGTAAGTAAGTAATTTTATTTATATAGCAACTTTCACAGATAAAAATTACAAAGTGCTTCACAAGAATAAAATAAATAATAAATACAATTGATTAAATAAAAGCCTGTCTAAATAAGTCAATTTTTAGGTGTTTTTTTTGTGAAAACGTCAGTACATACTGTGGAACGCAGAGAGACTGGAAGGGAGTTCCAGAGCCTCTGACCCACCACGTGAAAAGACGATCTCCACAGGTCTTGAAATAGGTCTGGGGAACCACCAGCATCATCTTATTAGATGATCTAAGTGGCCAGGAAAAAGAAAGGGACTCCAATAACTCCTCAATATGTTTGGGGGCTTGGCCATGGAGTGCTCTAAATGTCAAGACCAAAATAAACTGGATTCTAAAATGGACAGATCCAGTGCAACGAGGCAAGATCTGGGGTTATGTGGTCTCTCTTTGTAGACCCGGTTAAAAGCCTTGCCAGCACATTCTGCACAGTCTGAAGGTGAAGTGGGATGAAATAAAAACATGGATAATTATTTCTAGTTCTGTGTCTGATACAAAAGATCTTAGCTTAGAGATGTTTCCTAGGTGATGAAGGCAGTTTCTAAGAAGATGCTTACAGTGAGTCTCAAGAGACAAAGAGCTGTCAAAGCAAACACATTTTTGACACCATCTTTAACACAAGCAGATTAAAAGGTCTCATGCTGCCTGATAACCAGAATTTTATCATAGGGAGCAGTGATGATGGTTTCTGTCTTTTTGTCATTAATCTGCAGATGGTTCTTATCGAGCCACAGTTTGATTTACCTCAAACATTGGTTAAGTTCATGCATTTTCTACAATTCAGACATTTGAAAGGAGAAGTACAATCGAATGTCATCAGTATATATGTAATAAGACACATTTTTATAGTACGTGAGGATTTTACCTAAAGTAGAAAGATAATATAAAAAGAGGATTGGACCCGAAACACATCCTGGGGTATAAGGCAGAGTAGCTGTGTCTAAAAATAGGTTATTAATAAAAACAGCAGAAAGATGATTTAAACCATTTTAAAACAAAACCAGAAATGTCAAAGAAGCTCTAAGTCTATCAAAATATCATGATCCACAGGGTTGGATGCAGAGGTCAGAACCAATAAAACCAAAACAGTGTACTCTCCAGAGTCAGCTGCCATCTATTGAAATTTTCAATAAGGCCATTTCCCTGGAATGCAGTTTACGAAAACCAGATTGAAATACATCCATGTTAACATTGGCCTCCATTACGTCATTTAATTGTTCTGCCAAACTGGGACCAATAGAGTCAAATACATCCATAAAAATAATTGCAGGGATGACATCGAGGGGGCTAGAGGTGAGTTTTATGTGACGCAGCAGTGTAGTGATATCCTGCAGTCACAATGGAGTAAGAGAGAACCAAGAATTAGTGGTGGTAATATCAGACAAACATAGACTGAGTAAATGAAAAAAGTTGTCTTCACATGATACTTTCATTTAGTGAGGCAAGAAAGCAATCCAAACCAACCTGACCCTATGTGAAAAGGTAATTGCGCCCTAACTATTTAATAATTTGTCTTGTCTTCTTTTTGGAGCCTCAATTTACATATCTTCCAAAATTCTGAGTTATGGATTTGGTCAGCTGGTCTCTCAATGCAATTGATCAAATTTTCTCGACAAGAAGACAGGGTGGAGGGGACCCTCTTGTACAGACGGGACGATTTCTCCGGATACACAATGGACTCCTGGCAGAAGTGGAGGATTGTGTGTTTGTCGATAATGTCAGTCGAGGATGTCGAAGATGTGTATATAATTGGATGTTTGATATCAGGATTTCTGCTTTTTGGAGTCAGCGGTTACCTGGCATATCGAGAAATTTGGAAAACGTCAGCAGCTGTTCTGGCAATTGTGAGGCTGCCTGGCATGTGTGATGGGATCTTCAGGGCGATCAACACTCAGACTGAGATGTTATGTGACCTGAATCGCAGACTGGATGTGATCCTTACACAAGATCGCAGGCAGGTTGCGGTTCCTGGACTCAGGGGCGAAATGGGAAAAATCTTGGAGAAAGTTGTTTGCTCAGATCTGGCGAAAGACCAGGAATTTGGCTGTTTGGATTCGCCTTTGAGAAGCACCAGCGAGACTCTCAAGGCTGACGGAAAATTAAGAGTCAGCCTAACCCAAATAATTGTTGTTTTCTGAATCTGGCTCCCCTGCACGGCCTTGATGGCTGGCTATCTTCAACTTCTCCTGGAAGTTATGTAAACATGACGCTCTGCTCCC
>JAHUTJ010042023.1:0-23304 GCA_036250325.1 Characodon lateralis
CACTCTGCTCTTACTGGTGCAATGTGCAATCAATGAAGACTGGCTACCAGGCTGGTCCAATTTAGCCATGAAACCTCCCACACTAAAATGACAGGTGTTTCAGTTTCATTGTCCAACCCCTATACATCCAGTGTGGGCATTAAGGGCAGCTGGAGCCCATCCGACTGGGCAAAGATATTAATGGTGTTTAGAAGGTGAAAGCCTGACACTTGAAATACAATATCTTACCAAATATAGCATCATATAGCAACTGACACTGAGATGATGATTGTGATTCGATATGATGTGATGTGAATCTCAAGATGTCACATTAGGTGAATCTTGGTATGTTTTCAAGGTGCTTTGTGTGGTTTTAAAAAATATGAATGGTCGTAGTCCACCCTATTTATCAGAGTTGCTTTCAACACCATGGAACCAGTGTTCTGGTAATAAGTGAGAACTGAAACCCTCTGTGACACATCGTCTTTGGCCCTCAGCTTTGGGACATCTTTCCTGAAGACCTGAGGCCAGCTGAGATGTTGGATATTTCTAACAAACCTCATATTCTTATCAATTTCTATTGCATTTGCCATTATTTGACAATTTATGGATTATCCTGGAAAGCTGGAGTCTTGATATAATTTTATCTAATTCAGATTTTTCCTCACAACTTGATGCATTTCAGTTCCTCATCCTCTATCATATTTCAATCTATTTCTTGTTTTTGTTTACTTATTTTGATCATGTCGACCACTTTGTTATCTGGCTGTCGGTTTTCAACCTCTGTACAGTTTGTGTTACATTTCTGAAAATGATTTAACAAATAGAGTTCCATTGATTCAATATCTTAGCAGCATCAGGAATAAGTAGTCCTTTTTATGTCAAATTTAAGCTGTTAGATCATTTTATACTCTGCTTGTGCATAAATACCTGGAAACTGTGGTATTTTTCCTCAAGCTTGTAATATGAGAATCTCATAGAGGCTGAAAACATAAATCTGTTGTAGTTTAGTGATGGCATAAAACATGCAAAACAGAAACTCTTGATGAGACAGTTAAGGTCAGTCATCTTAATAATCAGCAACCTCCCCACCAACAAAACCACAAAGTAACTAACTCATTTATCTCTAAAACTGAACAAAATATTCTGAGAAGATAATTAATAAAATATCTTTTAAAACAGGAATTCTTCAGAGATATTCTTCATTTTCTCAGCAAACCAAAATCATCGTAAAATAACTACTGAAAATATTTAGAGAGATGATTCAGGGAAGCAGCTATAGGAGTGGGTCAGCGGTGACATGGAGGTGTGCGGTAGCTGAATGGAGAACCCTCCCACAGAGTGGTGAGAGTCCAAATTTGGTCTGGAGTGGTGCTCGGTTCCCTTGTCAGACAGCAGCCACAGACACCTCTGTATCACCTGACAGACATGGCAAACTACATACCAGCTCACAGGCATACACAGAGGCAGGCTCAGCTATCACCGTGTCCCTCTGCCATCTGCTCATCTGGACTATAGGCCTTTCCAGCAGCATAAAAAGAAAGTAGCCTTGCACAAATAAATGCTACAGTGTTAACTATTAATTCCTGCTGTGGATGCATGGCAAAACATGTCTTTAGGCAGTCTAAGTTCATTTGGAAGCACAAATATTATAAAAAGGATTGATCGTGCTTTCAAAGACTATTTTACGCTAAGATATTAACTGGTGTTTACATTATGTGAAGGTGTCATTACATAACTACTGTCCGGTCACTATTGAACATTTATCCATGTAGCACTAAAAGTGAGCAGCCCAGATGAGACGAGCTTGAGTCATTCCCAAGTAGTCATGCTTGGCGTCTCATCAGCACTGGGTGATAGCAACTCAGCGCCACTACTGCTGTTGTCACCATTCCTCAGATGAGCTGTGAGCCATCTCAGCTGTTTGGCTCCTTCCTAAGTGAGTGTAACCTCGCACAGCTATGCAAACCGAAGGCGTTCACACTTCAGCGCTATGCGCCCCATTAAACATCGCCTGCCATTCATCACCCTGGATTTATTTAAAACCCCATCAGCTGGTGTGGCTTAATGTAAACATTTGGATGACTGTGGAAGTGAGTTTGTACGGATTCTCAGTTAGTGAATCAAGTTTTAAATTCAGAGGATACAGGATGCAGGGCGTGACAGGAAAGTCATTGGAAACATTCACTGTGTGATTTATTCTACCAACCAAAGAAGCAGCAATCCTAAAAATGTGTAGAGGTGAGCCGAATGGTGAAAGTGGAATGTAGACTTACGAAAGATATGCACGCAGCCAGCAGGAGAATTCGAACAAGCAGATCTTCAAACTGTTCTAGGACGAGCTCCCATAAAGATTTCCCTGCAGACAAAGCAAACGGTGAAAAACAATTCATCACAGGACCGTATCAGGAACAACCAATCAGTGACATGTGCGATTACCTTCCTCTGCTGGTAACTCTGTGGGCAGACACGTGTGAGTTGATCCAGGCATCACCCAGGAAAAAAAAGACAACAGTTGTTTAATTAATTTTGTTTTTTGTCAGATAAAGCTTCTTGCATTGTGTTTCATTCATTCTCATGGTAAAAAGATCCCTGGTCGGCCATTTTACTACAGTCATTGAATGCTTGCTAGTGATAATTTAAGATAATTGATATTTTCACGCTACCAACAGTTACATAGCCTTTGATTTTAAACCACTGAGTGTTAAACAACGAGGTAAAAGGCACTGAGATCTCCATTTGTGTAAAGGTGTGTAAAGGACCCGGGGGCCACTGTTGGGTGCCATATCCCTGCCAGATCTGCAGGCCCAAGAGTTGATGTGTTCAACAATGAGACAATGTTGTCATTATATCACACAGTCCCTTTCAACAGTGCCAGACCTCAGTGTGGTCATGGGTAACAGACTCAAAATGTGTACACACGACCCAAAAATGTTATGATACCTTACATAAGCAACGCTCTTAGTAATGACTAACTTGTTACTATGGAAATGGTGGGAAACCCTGGAGGTCAGTACTGATGACGTCAGCCAAATTCCCTGTCCGGAGCCGGGTATCACCGATGATGTAATGACTTTTACCCTCTATACAGGACGCACGCCGCTCACGTTACAGTAACATGTACACAACGTGTCTCATTCACAGCTCAACGAGCCTCAGAGGAACTAAAACTGTCGTACCGTTTAGGCCCCATTTCTCCTTCTGCCGTTTCACCTCGTCCAGGGAAAGTCCTGTGCTTTCATTGACGCAGAAATAACTGTAAACTTCTTCCACAGTCTTCGTGTGAGTGTTCTCCATGGCGGACGGATCCTTCCGGCTGAGCTTCACCTGACTGACAGTGTGAGGACTGGAGACCCGGTGGCTCGGTCAGTACTTTCGGAGGAATAATGAGTCTGCCAACTGCGAGCTGTGCATTCACTCTCGGTTAGCTGTCCACGGCCGCGTAACGTGTTCCCCCAGCCCCTGCTGAGATTATCCTCACAGGAATGACGAATATTTCTTTTCTGTATGGGTGAGCCAAACTTCTCTTTCTTGTCCGGATGAAGGTCAGCGAGAGGGTCCGCTTGTCTCCGCTGTCGGTGTGAAACTGTCTGCGGCAGTGTTCTGTGTTCGGGTCTGCATTCGGTCCAGTCTTCCCGGTGCTGCTTCCTGCCTCCCCGTGGCGCAGCTCTCTGTGCCTCCACTCGGAGCTCTCAGCCTGGCTTTATGAAAGCGCCTCAGCGCTGCCTCTCTTCCCCGAGCTGCATGTGGACTCGTATCATTGGAGGAGCGCTAGCAGCTACGTCCAAACTAGGGGGAGATGGAAGAACCCAGGAAGTGGCTGGGAAGCGAGAGGGCGGAATGTTGTAGGTGATACCTTCTCAAACTGGTGTATGATGTTACTACACGAACTACATGCTAAGGCTTGAGGATCCAAAAACTCTAGTCTTGCATGAACGAAGTGGAAAAAAAGAAAAACAAACAGAAGCAAGTTGAAGAAATATAGACGACCAAATACATCTGCACATATGTTCACCGGAAGGAAATATACAAATACATCAGATAAGCAAATATCTACCGTGAAATGCTGCCACCAGGATCAGTGTTGTAACAAAGCCACGACAGATGCTTTTTCATATTTTGTATTTTAGATGGATTTGATCTGATAGACCCAACACATAGTAGCAGAAACTTCTCGATTAGAAAACGCTACATTGTTTTAAAAATGTGTATATCCTTCATCATGATTATCAATTGGACTTAGGTCTGGACTTTGACTAGGCCATTCTAAGACATGAATATGGTAGGATCTAAACCAGGCGGTGTACAAGGCCAGTTGATCAAATGGCTGATGTCTCTGGTAACAAGCCATTCGTTTGATTCAGTGTGTTTAAGACGGGATCTATATAAACGTTGCAGAATAGTAGTTCTCCAAGACTGGACTTGGGCTCCCCTCACTTAAACCATCTCATTGTAATGACCAGTGTAGGTTTAGGGTCTTCAGAAAGTCAAACATTTTCTTCCACAATCGCCCTGTATTTAGTGCCATCCACCTTCCCATCATTTCTGACCTTGCCCCAGATAAAAAAAAACAAGAATCCTAACAGCATGATGCTTCCACCACCATGTTTTAAGGTGGTGGGAATTTGTTTAGGGCAACATGCACCGTGAGCTCTCACACACGGCTTTTTGAAATGTAAAGAATAACCTGTGTGCAGATGCATCATAGCGTTCATAAATCACATTCTACTCAGGGACCTCAGTAAGTTATTACATACCAGTATAGCTTTTTGTCTGCTGTTTGCTAAAAGTTACCCTCCTTCAAAATGACACTAGAAAAATGTTTCATAATGATCTGGAAGTTCATGTTTTTAGTTTCCAGTGAAGTTCAGATGCATTTCTTCCATGGGGGCTTCAGATTTTTCAAGGGAGATATTGACACCCAATAAATAACCAGTCAATTCATATTTAGAATTATTCCTTAAAATTGTTTCATTGATTTTCGCAGGACGTCAGTAAAAATCGGATTATTTTTTAAATCATGTGGATGTAAAAAAAATAAGAAAAAATCACGTACCTTTCACTTCATCAGCCAACCTCACAAGGTGATAACAGGAATGACTTGGGCCAAACGTTGAAGCCATGTTAGAGACAGTAACTGAACAGATGGACAGCAGCTAAGAGCACAGACAGGATGATCTAACAGGATCTTTTTTGCAGGATCTAAAAATCTGAGTTATCAACCCCACTTGCACAACTGTACAAAGAGCTAATTTGTTGAAGAGGTAGGAGGGCATTAGCCTCGTCTGTGTTCTTCAGGGGGTATCGCTGTTAGATGTTCTACAGGTCTGGCGTGTATCATCTGTTAACATGTCTTAATAAGGCATCAAGAAGTTCAATGTGGTGGAATAGCAGCAATTACGCCCAGTTGGACACGAAGCTGTCTTTCACAAAGCACACCTCATTTGTTGGATTCAAGAGCCTCATTGGGCTGTCAGCGGCAGATTAAGTTTCTGTAGGCAGGCAGGGTAGGCTCCTGAAACATCCATGCAGACACAGTTGGACTGCTGAGAACATCGTGAGGCACTCAAACACTCCGAAGGTGTCTGGTTGGACAACAGGTTTTTCATAAGCGCTCGGACTTCTGCAATATTATTCATGACTGAGTAACAGAAGCTGGACAACAAAACTGCAGATTCTTAATCTCACCTAATAAGTACAATGGTATAAAGTAGGTGGAGATAGCTTTTTCAGAACTGAAACTTTAATGCAATAAAACAAAATTAATACAAAACACAGTTAGAAACTGCACATGAATATTTGAGTGTCAGCTATGATAATTAACAAGTAGAAACACAGGAATCTTTTATCCCCAATATCCAAAGTCCTGGTGGTCCCAGTGAGATCCAAAACTGGACTCCCAATCCCTGCACATGGTCATGCTTTGTGCTGCCGAAAATAGTTGACCGGTGTCACAACCCAAGTGTACCACTTTGTATGCTGATATGTTTGGACACTTTGACAGAAAGAGTATCCTTAAAGATGTGTTAAAAGGATTGTCCCACAGGCTGACAAAAGTGAAACCCCTTGACTTGCAGCATGTCCACAGACATGTGCCCTTTAAGTCACGGTCATCATCAGAGGTTAGAGGTCTGGTTTGCAAAGAAGATAAACAATCCAGTGAGCCTTAACATCCCTGGTCCAAAACACTTAAGAGAGGGAGTTGTTTCTGGATTGTTTCCAGAAACAATCAGATGTTTTGGACATAGAATATTAAGTTTCATTTAGTCTGGTGGATGGAGAAAGTAGGACCAGCAGTTCATCGTGTCTTCAGAGCACCAGCCTGTCCTCCCCTCCTTCCTGAATGATCTGCCCAATAGAAACCTGGCTTTGTGCCTTTATAAAACACTGCCTCTTGCACTCCATCAGCTGCTCCACGTCACGCCACATCTTCATCTGCTCCATGTTGGCGCTGTGGCTTTCCCTCACAATCTTCTGCTCCTCACGTAACTTCTGGAATCCAGAGTAGCAAAAAAATCATAACTTAAGTGATGCAAATTTAAGGTACACAGTCATTTAGAAAATATTATTAAAAAATAACACCACGGTAATCAATGTCACAATGCTGGAGCATCGGTGCTCCAAAGCTTTCTCACACTCCATGCTACACGACATGCATCATTATATAATGCAAGTAAACCATTCATTATGGATGAGTGGGTTTAAATTTCTGATTAGAACTGTAAAAAGAACCTCAGTTTTAAAACAGAACCGATAGACTTTATTCAAAGGTTTTTAAATCCTATATATCTTAACACACTTAAACTTCTAAAAAAATAGAAGCAAATTTAATTTTGTTTAACTGTATGTAAAAATGGAGAATGTGATTGTGGAGTATGTCATTTGTCTCCTTTTATTTCTGCTGTTTAAGTATTTGCTGAAATAGATGTACAAACAGACTGCCTGTATTATAGGTTTGGTTCCTGTACTTTAAAAATATTTTACACTTGATAGCAAATATCTGCAGGCCAAATCTGCATGATTCCAGCTCTGTGAGCTTCCAGTAAACCGTTTTTTCCAATCTGTCAGTCTTCAGCCTGTTTTTGACAGAATAAAGGAACATCTCCAAGTATAGATCCTGTGGTTTTCCTTAGTCAGCACTTAGATTGTCTTTTCTCACCTTGCCAAGTAATTCCTGTTCTGCAATATTCTTCATGTAGACATCCCTGAAATAAAGCAGAAAAAAACACATCCAGCAATTCATCACCCAGTATTTCTTTTAAAAAGGTGTGGTAGATCAGCATATCTTTATTTTAAAAGGTGTGGTAATCAGAGTTTCGTCTGTATGGACAGAAAGAGGCAGCAGATTATTAGTGTCGTGACAAGAGACTGCTTTAAAGAAAAGTAGATATTGTTCTTGCGAGCAGCTGGCCGGCAAGGCCCGACAGGCTCACCTGATGGCCTTCTTCTTCTCCTGTAGATCAGAGGACACGTAGGCCTTCATCTCTTCAGCTGCCCGCAGAATTTGCATCTCAATGATCTGCAGATGACAGAGATGCAAAGATCGAGTTGATTGTGAGAGTGGGTGTTTTGTAAAAGGGCAGGGCACTTGGAAAAAGTCCCAGCTGTAGGTGGCAAAACACATGTTGGCAAACAGGTATTTTTCTTTGGCAATAAGCAGTTATTTAGTAAAAACACTGGCCTCTGACATGGCGTTGATATAATGGTATCGGTTTTCCTTCTGGGACATCTCCTCCCTCAGTGCTTTCACCTCCTGTGAATTAACAAATCAGAACAACTTTCATCATTGCAGAAAAAAAAAAAAGATTTTAAACATCTTATAATCACATTACCGTTAAAAGCATAAAACAGGACTAAAATTAACTGTACCTGTTCCAGTTTTGATCTGTTACTCTCCAAACCAGCCGCACAACTTTCATACTGAGCCTTCTTCTCCTCATAATCTTGACTCAGCTCCTATTTTGATAGTTTTCCATGCGTTGGGCAAAAGAAAAGAGAGATAAGCCGGTTACTAACAAGCACACAGTAGGAAAACCAAGAGGCACAGACGTGCACGGTTTCATGTCGGCGTAAAATCCCAGATGGTGTTTTAGCAGTTTAACTTCCAACAGGCTCTAACAAAATCTATTTATGTCTTCCTGTTGCAGATCTTTATTAGCAGACATTACTCAGTAAGATGGAAGAGCAATTCTGGGAACACATGTAGGAAAATGTAATCCTCTGTCCCAGCTCAGCGATGTGGGGGGCTTTACCATTGTGTATGTTATTCAGGCACTATGTAAATTGTTCCTAATGGACTTAATTCAGGATAACACACAATACAGGTTAAATCCCAATTTGCTTGCAGGGACAACGTTAAAATCCCTGCATTTGTTTTTACATTTACGACAGATTCCAACATTATTATTTTTCTCCTCCGAGACATTCTAGTCAATACCAACAATAACTGAAAAATCCTATTGGGTTGAGGTTTTAATCAAATAATTACATCCCATTCGTATCCAGTTAGTCAACGATGTGTATTTCAGTTTAAGCTTTTGGTTGGAATCAGTATATAAAAGAGTCACAAAAGGTCATGGCAGCTGGAGGTCATTTCTGCCTAATTTTGTCAGTTTTGATTTTGTTAGAACCTTGAGATTTTTCTCATCCAGATACTTACAACTCGCCGTTGTCTCAGGGACCTCAGCTCTTTAATAATTGGTGCAAGAGCTGATTTCTTTTCAACGATCATTGAGTTCAACTTCTTCACCTAAAAAAGGAGACATCACAGCAACATAAAATGCATTACAGCTGGGAAAACCCACTAAATCCATCTAACATGTAAATTAGGTGTAAGATTATTTTACTCAAAAATGCCTTTCTGTAATGTTCCGTAAAGGATACAATATGGATAGTGAATGATATACTATTATAAAACCCACAGAAACCTACAGATATGTTTTAACTTGTCTTACTTAGCCGGGTAGCTACAATATTTTGTAAAATGGTATTCATACATCCTAAACCTTTTCAAATTTTGTCACATGACATCCAAACACGTCACCTGATTTTGTTAGGCTTTTATATGATAGACCAACAGAAAGTAACATATAATTGTGAAGAAAGATGGTTTGCGAACGTTTTTAAAACTGAAAGTCTGAAAAGTGTTGGTTGCATTTATATTGAGCTGATCTAAGTCAACCTTTTGTAGAACCAAATTTTGTTGCAATTACAGCTGGACGTTCTCTGGGGGATGTCTCTACCAACTTTAGATAACCAGACTACAGGTTCTCCCCATGCTTTGAAAAGGATCAGACTGATTTAATCAAGAGCATCTGTGAACATCGATTTTCAACTCTTGCCACTGCCACTTGCCAAACACTTCTCATAATTGCTAACAAGCTTTTTGCATATCTCCACTGGTTGTGTTGACCATTCATCTTTTGTGATGAGCTCCAAATCTTTGAGGGTGGAAGCCACCTTGCCATCACCCTAATCTTTAGCTCCATTAAATTATTCTCTATCATGGACTGATGAAAACAGCATTTTTTTTTTTTTGCTGAAATCTTCGACACACTCTATCTACCTACTATTTTGACACACGTTTATATCCTTTCCACTTAGCAGGAGCATGTTGATCATGTCAAAAGATTACTTTCTAAATCAGTCAGGTTATGAATCATTTTGGACTAAACTAGAAGAACTACACAGGTTTTTTTCAACTGGGCTAATGTACCTTCTGCTGAATTTAGGTAAATGTTTCCAATCAGAGTACAAACGCTTTTTTATTGATGGCTGTATCCCGTGTGAAAGAAATTCCTGCAGCGAACATGAAACGCTCTCGGAGTTGTGCTTTAGCTTGTTGTGACAAGTCGAAATATGTGCAATGAAAGGCTAACACTATGATAGTAAGCCAGCATGCAGCTAGATATATGGTTGCTTATTTTGTCAGTTACACATGTGCTACTCACATGGTATCTATCATATCTGCCCAGAAAAAGCAAAGAGTAATGATAATAATGGAAGCTCCAGCTTCCCTGGTCTTAAACATGTTAATAAAATGAAACTGCTTGAAACAAACTTAGCCTTCATCAGTAACAGGGGAAAAAGAGGACTAAAGGGTTTTAATAAAATAAACAATCCCCCAGATTTACTTCCCTCTTATGTTGGTTGCATTGTCTGTTTAAGTCTTAAAAACTGAAGTCAGAACTTCCAAACGAGGCTCAGTGGTAAGGTGGTCCAAGAAAACCAGACTTTGGTGCTTATGCACGTATTAATGACTGGAGAGTATTTAACTAAATCACATTTGACTTGCTCAGCTTTTCACTTGCAATTGCTAATTGTCAACAGTGTCATTATTTACTGTTGTAAAGAAGAAAAAAAGCTGTGCTTAACACAGCTTCAAGGGGAAAAGGTGCAAAGAAGTTGGAAAAGAAACTGTGGGAAAGAAGTGACTCTCGGGTAAATAAACTTGGAATGCCATATGGGACCATATCCTTGAAAGGTCATGATGCTCCTAATCGACTAAGAGAAACCCTGGAAGATCTAACTGCTGCCCTACTCTCAAATATCAGACCTGTTTAATCTTTCATTTTAAGGTGAGAATCCTAGACGATTAAATCTTTTTTATGATTTTGTTACACCTTTGATTATCAAGAAGAACTGTATAATATAATAGAATCTTTTCCTGCAAAACTTCCTGGATAGGAGACTGTTCTGTGCATTGACTGTGTTGCCTTGACATACACTGGGAACGTTTCATAGCTAAACAATGACAAGTAACCCTTTTCTTTTCATGCATTGACACATGGTCCCAGCTAGGGTTCCAAAAAACTCATCCATCCAAACATCAATGTCATATCGGACAGACTGTCCTGCTCCTACGGCAGAGAGATAAAGATATGGACTGCTATCCTGCCGGACTGCTGAGAGCCTGAGAGCTAGAAAACAAGTAGCTGATGTTTCCAAACAGGCATAAGGTTGGAACATTATGTGTTAATATGCTGATCTGAAACTGGGTAAGACTGCATGCGAAAGAAACAAACCCTTTCCTCCCATTTTCCTCTTATATCAGACAAGAAATCAGATTTAGTGGAGATCTTTTCATACAAGGCTTCATGAGAGTCTGTTGAAGTCTGGATAACCATGAGAGCTTAACCTGTCAAATAATAAGATTACTAAACATTCACAGACAGACAGACTAGGGCTGCAACTAACGATTATTCTGCTAATCAATTAATCTGTTGACTATTTTTTCAAAAAAAATCAGCTAATAATTGGATAGTAAAGGTGCTTAATAGGAGATTTATTCCAGAATTTGAACCAGGTGAAAATACAGCTATAGCACTTGAGGAGTTCTGGATAGAGTTTATTTACAGACAAAGATTTTTCATCTTAAATACAAAATGTATATATTATTTTTTGTACAGCTTCAGCTTAATTACTGCCCTGAATGGTTGTTCTTTCACCAAATGGCATGTTTTAGAGTCTTTATACTCTATTTAATAATTATTCAATTACTGAATTAGTTGACAACTATTTCAATCATCGATTAATTGGGATTAATCCAATTAATTGTTTTAGCCCTAAGACACACAGATAGATATTATAGCTCTAATATCAATGTTATCATACAATGAGATTCTTTCTCAAAGTGTATCTGAACAGTTTTAAGACCTTACAAGAAAAACTCTGTACGTCCACCGGTGCCATTAAATTGTTTGGCGACTATATGCCGATTTCTGCAAACTAAGATCCTATGATTTTTTTTAGACCAACTCATGTAACAACTTATTCATAAGGTATTTATTTTACATTAACTCCGCATGCCAAAGTCAACCAATTGAGTTCTACCAATAGGCACGTAAATATTCACCATTTCAGACATGTCATCCAGAGTGCGACCCTTCTTCTCATCTAACTCGCTCTTGATGGCCGACACTCTCTCCAGCTCCTCTTGGGTGTCACTGTATCCAGAGATGCCCTTCTCAGCTTCCACAGTTTGCTATAAAACACGGGGTCAAATATTTTCAAAACAATGCTAATAAATGTACTAATATCCTGTATCCATCCAACACAAATGCATAATAAACAATCAGAAAGTGTGCTGCAACTTAAACAGTGAAAACTGAATTAATACTCTTTTAAAACGCAAAATTTGAAAATAACAACAAAAAGAAAAAGCACATCATTATCCAGGGCAATAATGTGCCATCTGTTATTTAATACAGTGTCTAATGCAAAAAGCTGTGTAATGCAACAACGATTCAGCTAAAAAAAAAAGCGGCCCCTACGAAAGACGAAGTCCCTACATCGTCAGCCAGTCATGTGATCAGAAGGAAAACTTGCTTTAACAAAGCCTATTGTGGGATGCAGGCAGAAGAGGAGCGGCAGATGCTGCTGTCAAAAATAGCCGCTTAGCCTGCGTCACAAAGGCCCTTTACAAGTCAGGCAATCTGTCCGCACAAAGGTGTGAATCCATTTCCACGAAGCTTCGGTCACTTCACTGTAAAAACAGGCTGCGGATGTGGACATTTGGACAGGAGTTTTAGAGCATGGAGGGTGCTGGATCACACCGTTTGAGTAATAAAAGGCAGACTGGGCAGAATAAGGAAAGTGGTAAGATGGATACTCTTGTAGATTTGAGTTGTTTAAACAAGGCAACAATTCAAGGTTAGCTGTCAGTATAGAGAAAAAACTGAAGTTTAAGAAAAATTTGTAATAAAGAAGTCTATAGTTTCTAATAAATTTCACATTTTCTCAAGGTATTGGCCGTTTCTCACAGACAACATGTGGCTCTTAGTCCTTTCTCCTTTTCTGCATCAAACAGCACATTTCCATTAAGGGAGTTCCAGAATAAAGTTTCCAAGCAGTAGTTAGTTTGGTTACCAGTTTCTGCTGGATGGTGTCATGTCTCTGTTTGAGAATCTCCTCAGTCCGCTGGAGGACTCCATATTCTGCTCTCAGCTCAGCAATTCCCTGCTTCTTCTTCTTGTAGATAGTTCCTTTGCTGCGCAATTTCGCCACTAAGCGTTTCAACTAAAAGAAAATAATGAAACAAATATTAAAAAAAACAATGTAAGAAAAAAAAACCCTGACATTTTCTTATCTGCAGTACATCAACAATATTTAAAACATTTTAGAAGAATAATAAACTGTAACCATATAAAGATGACTGATTACAGAGATTTTAATAACAGAAAAAATCAACTGTTTGAATGGAAAATACAGCCTAAATTTGACATCAGTGACAGCGGAGACTATGAAAGGCCTCAGGAGGAGATGATTTGGAGGGAAGAGATTAGAGAACGGCAGAGGGGCCTGGGGGCCATATCACGATCTGGAAGAGTCACTCTATCCTTTAACATTCACGGTCAGCTAAAGACAGGAAACATCTTCATCAAACAAAATAACAGTTTCGAGTGGATATTCAGTCACTCCCCACCCCAATGTCTGCTGGGACATGCTGAAACTCCTCCACAATAAAGAGCAGCTATAAATGAACACAGACACGGGAGAACAGCCCTAGAAATCACAGAATGTGCTTCATGTCCCACGGGTATCCATGAAGCCAGCAGTGTGCATGTGTATGGATGAGTGTGTGTGTGTGTGTGTGTGTGTGTGTGAATGAGTGGGCGGTTAGCCGGCTGCGTGCAGTTGTGCATACACATTTATTCTTTGCGTATTTTCGGACATCAAGGGCAGACGTGGTGGTGAGAGGATTTAGCACAGTAGAGTAATACAGCACAGTGTCCATGACATTGTGTCCCCATAACAACTGCTGTGAAACTGGACTGCTGCTCAGTTGTTGGTTGTAACTCTGACATGCAGGACATTCACACTGGCTTGGAAACGTATCTACATGTCACTGTCAGATTTCTACGTGTAAAGACAAAAAATGTTGCCTATTCCTTTTTGCAATAAACAGCAGTTCCTCTGGAGTTACCATGAGTCTCTTGGCTGCTTTTCTGATTAATGCTCCCCACCTATTAGTCTAGGTTGACGGACATGTCTCGATAGGTTTACAGCTCAGATGATGGATGAGCGGTGCTCTGTAATTAATTAATTCAGTTCTGCTTTGAACTACTCTGCTACGTCTTCCCTGACCTGTCTGCTATGTTCTTTGGTCTTCAGCAGCTGGATTTATCCCAAGATTAAATTACACACAGGTGAACTCCATTTACTAATTAAATGCTGAAGGCAATTTAAGGCATCGGCAACTGAAGGTAAATACAAATGCACACCTTTCAGAACTTTATTTGTTCTCAATTATGCACTTGTTACGGTCCCAGGTGTTTTTTCTTTTGCTGTGTGAGAGGCCTTCTGCAGGTGCTGGTGGTTGGCTTAATTGCTGCCTGCTTATTAAGAACTGCCACACAAGCCGCTGGAGCCTCCCTCTCCCTCCTGAGATCTTCATTTGTTTGGTTTGTCGCTTATGTTTAGGTTGTGTTAAATTTGCTTAGTTGGATTATTGCTTGGAGTTTTGGGTTAACCTGTGATATGGCTTTCGTTTCAGGATTTTCCTTTTCAGGTTTTCTTCGTTTATTTTGTTCCTTTATGTTACCCCACCATTGAAGCCTGGTGGACATAACACACTACTTTATGTTGGCTTATTACATCGTAATAAAAGTTATGTTTGTGGTTGTAAAGGTACAAAATGTGAAAAGGGGTATGAATACTTTTGCAAGCCATAATTCAGAATATTAAAGCTTTTGAAGAGATTGCCTTTTTTTTTTTTTTTTAGATTTTCCACTTTATTACAAGAAAAGAAAGTTGTTACACAGATTGAAATCAGTTTTTAAACAGGTGATGGGGCCACTTGTTACCATCAAGCATTGCCGAACAGATGCAGTCACACCCGTCAGAGGGTCCATGCAGTTGGTTGGACACATGTGATAACACTTAGTCGTCAAAATGGAAAACACCTCTGATAAAGCGATCATCTCCACCATGGCTGATGGCCCAAACTGACACAGGAGTCCGATAAACTAAGTCTGCCAAAACATTTTCCACTAACTTCATTCATGTAACGCTTCAAGCTCCTCTTTGTCTCTACAAACAGCTCCCACTTGTAATTCAAGTCAGATTTAAAGGCCATCAGTTCCAGTGTACTGACGTAATTGAGAAAAATGTGTGTCCTTGCAAATGGCAGCTAATGTTTAAAAAAAAGGGAGCTACATTTTCTAGACCATCTGAACCTATTTCTTTATGTCGCAGAAGATTTTTGCTATCTGGACTATTTTTCCTGCTCTTCCTGAGGAGAATAAACATGCTCAGAGTAATTTTTCCACTGATATTTCACTTCTTCTATAACTGATTTTCAACAGTGAATGTTTTAATTTTGCCTCCATTGCAAAGATCAGCCCAGAACCAGCCCCATTCATCAGCATTTCTCCACTGACACAAAACCAATGCATAGTCAGCTCTTTAACTTTGCACATGTTCAGACTGCTGTGCAACATGATGTATATATTTCTTTCTGCTTGTTCAAGAGTTGAATTCCACTTGTCCTGGAAGTTTAAAAGAGACCATGGTATGAGGCTCAGCAACAGGAGGGTGGAGCAGGTACATCCTCAGGATAAAATATAAATAAAGACTGATGTTTCTGTAATCCAGCTCTGCTTCATAGGGCCAGATGACTTGCACTGAAGATTTGTTACAGTATAGATAAAGAAAAAAGCCAACTCTCAGGAAGTTTGTCCAGTGCAGTTCCTTGCTCTGGATATTCTCCCTTTTGTGTTCTATTTATGGCTTACATGGGAATGTGGGGGAAGAGTGGGAAAAAAGGATAAGTAACGTTAGACAGTGAGCCTGTCTGTGTTTGGATAAGGACAGAAATAGACTTTGCGTTTTCAGTGGTTTACTAATCTTGTAGAACATGGTTTGATAAGGCTAAAATGTCCTTTTTTCTTTCAGTTTCTGACAGTAACATTCGGAGACTTCTAGCTAGGAAGCTAAATGCAGCTAAAGATTGCTCATCTTTAATGGATCGCATCACTGTGTGAATGTTCTAAGCAACGTAACAGTTTACCTCGTCACCACGGATGACTTCTTCCCCATGTGGGCCTTGTCCATGGCTGCCCCTCTGCTTCAGCTCCCTCTCTGCAGCGGCCAGTTCCTCCCTTGCTTCCTGAAGCTCCTCTGCCTTTGTCTCCTTCTTTCGAATGATAATAGAGGCCTACAAGAGTAATGTTGCATTAGATACACAAACATGAAAGAGTGGTTACATGTAATGAAAGAGTGGCTTTTGCTCAGAGATTTTTTTAAGTCTGGTTTAATTTGTCACCATGCCACTTTTTAACTGAACATTATTGAACAGTGGAACAGAAAGAAATCACAATCCATTTCACCACCGGTTTTCAAAGCATGAAATTCTGAAATAAAGACCCTTCTAAGTCAGGCCCACCAATACAGTAATATGAAGACAAGGGCGGGACCGTGTGGAAGCCTGTTACTCACTATTGGTGTTGACATAAAACAATTATTTTTAACTGTCAAATGGATGCATGGCTACTTAATGTTGACATAGAAAAAGGATATGGCAAGCACTTTTTAAACAAACATGATTTCCGTGGAAGTAAATGCAGGCATGGAAACAATTAAGAATCTTAAATTTAAGGGAGGCAACAACCCAAAGCTAGGAGGTACACAACACAGTTCATCCCTCAGGTACAGTTAGGTTGAGCAGGGAACTGTAGGTGTTGTTTGTGAGCATAAAGCTTATCAGGTAAAAAAAAATGTTGTTTCTGATAATTAACAAAATTGTCTTTCCTCTGTGTGAGTGGGCCAAGTGAAGGAGTGAACATTTGATTTCTGATGTCATCTCAGTATTTTCACTTCCCCTACAACCATAACACTTGTAGCTTTAGGTTGACTTGACTTTTTCGGTTCAAAGGACAGTTTCACATGAGAAAAAAACTGTAGATTAACTGATAGTTTAAGTAGTGTGAGAGATGGTGTGCTTGGAATAATGGTTCAATACCACGTTACAGTAGTACTGTTAAACCCTCAAGAGCGAGAATTGCACAATAATGTCTATGGGGTTTAAAGTAATTCTGCATTTGATAGCCAGAGTAGAAATTGCAATGTCTGAACCTGAATGTTTGTGTTTTGAAATACAGTTTTCACCCGTTGTGGACAAAGTCGGGGCCCACCACATAGCACTTTGAAATCTCTCCAATGTAAGTCGATTCATTATGTCTCCAAACTACTACACAGAACAACTTTCTCCTGACTTCCTGCTCCTTACTCAATGAATCAGCATATAAATCTTCACTTTTTGGACACCAATTTGAAAACGTTAAACGTCTCATGGGAGAGAGCTCCATTTTGACCCCGAAGCAGGGGACAAAAACAACCAACGCTGCAAAGATGAGAACCGACATATGTGCAAAATCTCCAGCATCTGACAGTTTAAGTCATTAATGAGGACAGACCATGATGGGTTTACCTCCAGTATCAGGTAAAAAATTAAAGGCATCCTATAGGACCTTTAGTGTGTTATGCTGTTGTTGAAGAGAATTTTGTTAGTTTTGAAATGATCTAAATAATCCCACCACTGAGAACAGAAAGAAACTAAGATGTAAACATACTGTATTTTGATCATTCTACAAATATTACCAGAATTTAAAGGCATACAATAGACTGATACATAGTTTAATTTATTTTTTAACCCCCCCTTGGGAATAATAAAGTATTTTTGAATTCAATTGAATTTGTATTATGAGATTAAGTTGTAAAAAAGAAGAATATAACCTTTACATAGAATATATTTAATGCTCTTCAACTTCAAAGTAAACACCCATAGGAACAAAAATCCCCAAAAATAAAAGACATTCCAGAAACATAGTTAAACCAGCACCTGTTGCCTGTAAAGAGTCAGTTTGTCATCTATGGGGTCATTTCTCATCATCCTCTTCTCAATAAGCTGGTTTATCTGAGAATCAACTGCTTTAATCTGTGAGAGTGAACATTAAAGAAAGTATTGATTAAATTACAGCGTACCCTATGAGAGTATAACACATAAAAAAAAATTCCATCCTAGTACAGACCTTGTCCTCCATCCCCTGGAGATCATCTTGGCCCATTGCAGGCTCTGACGCTACTTTTTGCATGCATTGAACTGTGCGCCTCATGCCCTCCAGCTCTTTGGGGAGTTTTTCAGTGACCATGTAGGTGTTGATCTTTATTTCTTCTTCAAGTCGCCTCATCAAGCCTTAAAAACACAGATGTTTTATTTTAAAACTCAAGCCTAAACATTTCAGAGCCTTCAGTTCAGTAGATCATTTAAGAATAAGGTATAATTAAACCAACAACATTGAATTTCCTATTTCACAAGTTATTTTAACAGAGTAGCTTGATCTACGTCTGCAGAACGCAGGTCAATTTAGAAACTGCAATGGTGTAAATCTCTCCCCCAGCTTAAGAGGCCAGTACCATAGCAGAATTAAAGATAATAACCAGTCACAGATAAGCTCTACAATAGCACATCAAAGGTCAATATAATCAGAGGGTCTCAGCATGTCAGCTGAGACACCCCCGTCTCACACTGTGCAGTGTCCTAATACGTCTCGCCTAGCTTCCAGAGTCAGCAGGATCACAGGGCTACTCACTGTCTGGGGTGGCATCTGCGGCTGCTTGTCGCAAATCCTTCAACTGTTGCTGCAACCTCAGAAGTCTCTGCTCTGCCTGAAATAGCTGATTACACAAAAAACAATTATCAACAGCTAGAGCTTACCCCTGTTTCAGTTGGATTTAGGTGCCTGATGTCTACATTAGCAGGTCCATATCGGAGAATCTCATTTTGCTATACTTTGTTCCATTTCTCTTTTTCTTTTACATGCAAAGACCCAACACAATAACCACAGGATGCTGCTGGCATGCACACACCGGAGAAGCAACTTTTACAGTTAGACAATCTTTCCTTACAAATTCCAAATATGTGTCCACTGTAAAAGCACAAAAAAAAACACGTTCCAAGATAAAATATATTTTATTGCATATAAATCTAGAACACACATTGAGAAAACATGATTGGATCAGTATGTATATTTGGAACAATTACAGTTTATTTACCTTAAACGGATAAAGTCATACTTTGGAACCAGATAACCTAAAAACCTTGGAAGAAGGGGACATTAGTCCCAGCTGGCTCTTCTGTTGGTTTTCAAAGCAGATATGTAAATTTAAAACACATTTTTGTTAAACAAAAAGATTCTTTTGGGTCACACCCACTAAAGCAGGTAGGTTCTACCATATATGGATGACGATGTTGTGTCTGGAACTGCATCTACTGGAAAGTTCTCACCGTAATCTAAGAATAAATTGGATTCAGGAATATATCGGATGGATATGTGGCTGCTTATTAGTGACACAGTGGAAGTGAACACAGATTTATAGGAAACAACAACCCAAAGCTAAGAGATGGAGACCCAACAGAGTTCAGGCCTTGGGTAGGACATGTAGCTCCAGCAAGAAAAGACCACCAAAACAACCATGGACATCGTTTATGATCATCACGTTTATTAGGTAAGAGGACGTGCTGTATAAATATGTTAACATCCCTTCCACAAAACACATGTACATCATTAACTTAAAGTGATTTTAGAGCCAAATGATATATTAGTGTGAGAAAACTAAGTGCAGACAGGCTTACAGAGTTTCAGTGGTGTGACAGTCAGTGAATTACAACTGGAGTGGGCACACCACAGTGTGCTTTTAAATCTCTCAGTAGAGTGACCGTTTATTAAGTCTCCAAGCTGTTGCCTTCTGATTCCTCACCGAAAGAACTGCCATCTAAATCTTCACTTTATGAGCTCAAATTTACTACTTTTATTTGAGGTGCCCATTGTGTCATGGACCGAGTTTGGTGGTCCAGACAAAACATCATCCCTCTTTGGGAACTATTGGCTTTGTTTTTGGTCACCTTGTCCTCTCTTCTTTTATTTTACGCTTTTTATATTGATTCTGGGCATAGAAATGAATTAAACTATCACAAGTTATAAGCCTGGAGGCAGCTGAAAAGCACAAGTTGTAAAATTGATAATATATCGCATTTTAGAACTGATCTTGTAGGAGCTCATTTCTACTTGTCAATTGGCAGACCTTGGATTCAGCATGAAAAATTCGTTTTTCTTCTTCATAGGTTATCCTCTCCCTCCATTGCTACGTTTATCTGATGTTTAACCTCTCAACAGATTTAACCATTTTGACAGAAAAAAGTAAAGCAACCCAAGCACCAGCCATAAGAAAGACAGGACATTTCTGACAAGATGACAGGAAACAAGACAAAGTAATGTCTCTCTATCAAGTGTTCATTCATTCTATGAAGTCATGACACAGAAACAAACATTGTCCTAAATGTCTATACGTACATGAAAACACATTAAGAAGACACATAGATTTGAAAAGCTGACAGGTGTGAAGTTAATATGCAGCAAATATGCAGCACCCATCCCTCTCTCTCAATGGAAGTAAGTCAAAAAATTTGCTGGGTCAAACACTATATAGTGTACTTGTGTAGTCTTATATAAATGTTTTGAAGTGTAATGTAGCCCAGAGGGTTCACCTGGTTCTTCTGTTCCTGCTTCTGATGAGTCAGTGACTCCTCTCTCTCCTTCTCCACTCGGAGCTGCCTGGCCTGCTCCAACATGCGCTGATGGTTGGATACTGACTCCACCTAGTGGATCAACAAGTCAACAATACAGCAATGATGCCCACTGGAATGCCTTTACATAGTTGTAAGGAATGAGTTTGCACGTCTGTCAGACTCAGGTTTCACCTTTTGGCGAAGCCCAGAAGTAATACCCATTAACTCAACACCTCATTACTTCTCAGTCTTGCTATGACAGACTGTCAGCTGCCTCTTGAGTCCAACATGGAAGCTGATAATATATGTCTAAGATCATGTTTTCATGCCGCAACAAATCCTAAAGCTTTCCAGGCATCACAAAGCCAACAGTCCATCTTACCCTCTTCTCCAACCTCTCCACACGTTTAATGAGTTGATCTTTTTCTTCTTCCATGGCGTTAATGTCCTGTCGTATCATAAAAAAACCATTTTAGTGCTTCTAATCAATTGAGCATAAGGTATATTAATGACATTAATACACAGCCTTTTAAAACGTATTCACACCCCTTGAACATTTCACCATCATATTACAACAACAAACAATGTTTTGCTTTGTTTTTTATTTGATTTTATAGATGAACACAAAGTAGTGCATAATTGTGAAGTTAAAGAAAAATTATAGTTATCAAATTTCTTTACAACTAAAATTGTTAAAAGTTTTACATCCATTTGTATTCAGCAGCTTTTTCTCTGATTGCCTTAAATAAAACCTACAACAACCAAAACGATTTGGTAAATAGACTCCAGTTTCAAGCAGCGTTAAGTTCTAAAACAATATCTCAAGCTTTGAACGTTTCATAGAGAACTGAAAACATGGCTGCCGTCGACTGAAAGGCCAGGCAGGAGGAGCGTTAATTACAGAACCAGCCTAGATGCCCACTGTAACACACCGACCCACAGTTCAGGTAGGAGAAGCTGTCGACAGGACATCTATTAGTTATACGGTCCACAAATCTGGCTTGTGTGGAAGAGTGGCAAGTAGAACGTGATTGTGGAATTAAACACAACCCATGTGGAAGAAGGTGCTCTGGTCAGGTGAGATGAAGACGGAACATTTAGGCTAAGATAGGGAGAAAACTGGAATAATGCACATCACTCTGGACATGTGGTCTTCACTGTGAAACATGGTGGTGGTAGCATCATGCAAGTATGCGTTATCTTCACCGGGAACAAAGAAGCATGTCAGAGTTAAAGGGAAGATGGATGGAGCTAAATACACCATATATGGAGGACACTCAACGCAGCTGCCCTGGGTTTGATTCTAAACCCCAGACCATTTACAGCATGTCATCCCCTCGCTCTTCCTTTCTTTCTGTCAAGCTACTCGTAAATAACAGACACTAGTGCCACAAAATCTTTGTTTAAAATAAAAGAGCAAAGATTCCATCAGGACACCGAGTTTAAACATTCAAGCAGAAGTATAAGGGAATGGGTTAGAGCTAAATATATTTGTTTATGTTAGAATAGCCCCATCAAACACCAGACCTAACTCCTGCACTAAGACGTGAACACTGATGTTAAGCGATGCTCTCCCATCCAATCTGACTGAACCTGATCTATGTTGCAGTCTCCAGATGTGCACAGTAACGGCTAATTTTACAAACTACTGAAAATATTTTGTAAAACCAACTTTAAGCCACAATATTTGGATTGTTATTAGTAGTTTGAAAACCATGTGCTTATCCTTCACAGTCTATGATTATGCAATACTTTCTGTTGGTCTACCACATAAGACCCCAATAAAATACATTTAAGCTTGGGATGTTAAAACGTTCAATGGGTGTGAATACTTTGTATAAAGTAGATCCATAGAAACAGAGGTTATGACTGAAAAAAAACATTTGTTTTCTACAAGTCTTTGACACAGCACAAGTTAACCTGAATCTCCACTAGCAAACAGTCAACATTATTTTTTTACCCTTCTGATTTCCGCTGTGGAGAACCCGGAATTCCTCAGATGCTCACACTCCTTGTGGTACGTCTTAAACCCTTCCACCAGCTCTTCATACTGAGAGCACAGACGGTTCGATTTAGACAGTTTGCACGTCCAAACACTAAAAATGGCATGATGATTGTAACATCTCTTTACAACACACCTGATGATAGGTGTCGTTGATGACATCATCCAGCAAAAACTCAGTGGGTACCTCCAGCTTCACCAGAAAACGGGCCAGGTAAGCCCTCTTCTTTAGTTCAGCGACTCTCTGCAGTAACCAGTGGAGGATTGGATGAACTACAGGTTTGCTGCCAGTCACCAGACCCTGTCTGAAGCTGCTCCTGCACAAGGAAAGAAAAGGAAGAGTCTCACTGTGCCTCTTCATTAAAGCAAAGATAAAGCACATGAAAGGACGAAAAAAGACCATGGTCCTAAATGTATCTTTGCAAGGACACACACATACTAACGTGTGTAGTATATAAAGAGGCTAATATGTTCAAAGCTAAAACATTCATTCTGAACAACTAAAGGCAAAAACTGGTAGGCAGACAGAAGATAAAATAATATTCTTACTATATGAACGTACAAAGAAATGAAAATGGAAGCTTTGAATTGGGATTTGATTAAAAGCATTAAGTCTGTTGTGGAAAGTGGGATCTCTTCTGACATCATCTGCTGGGGAAGCAGCATCAGAACCAGGGACTTAAAAAAGCTCAACAAGCTGATAAAGAAGGCTGGCTCTGTTCTGGGGACTCCTCTGGAACCTCTGGAGATCATTGTG
>JAHUTJ010042024.1:0-23296 GCA_036250325.1 Characodon lateralis
TGCACAATGATCACCTGCACTGTTGTACTGCTCTCGCACCCAATACTGCTCTATATTTACTCTCACTCACTTAAAACTGTGCACATATATTTATATTATATTGTAGATATGTTTATACAGTTTAATTTGTATTGTATTGCACCCACTACTCCAAAACAAATTCCTTCTATGTCCAAAAACGTACTTGGCAATAAAGCTTTTCTGATTCTGATTCTGATTCTGATTCTGAGCAGGTCCTCGTTGTTGCGTTTGTGTCACGTACAAATCACATCACGTCACTAATTGGACTGTGGGGCCGCCTTGTTATTGATGATTCCGTCCACTCTAAATAGGTACTAATGGAAAAGGCGCATATGTGTGTACCTTAAGGTATGACTTTTGAGACTCAAACTGCCTTTTTATTTTCAAAAGCCTTATTTTACAGGTTCGGTGCTCAGTGTGTTCAGCTGAACTGAAATATCATGGCAATACTTCGTCCATGATTAGGCACTTTGCTACCAAGCATGGAGTTGCAGTTAACCAAGGAAAGACAAATAAAGGTAGGATATACTGTGTGTACTATACTTTTATTATTAAATGCAGCTTCAAAGGGCGGGACAGTGTTCTGTGTCCTATTTGTGCTGTTCTCCAGCCTGGATAAATGGAGAGGGTTGCATCAGGAAGTGCATCCGGTGTAAACCTTTTGCGACATCTCCCATGCAAGTCAAGAACATGTCTCCATACCAGATCAGTCGAGGCCCGGGTTACCAACGACTGCCATTGGTGATGGTGACCAACAAGGCACCAGTGGAAACTGGGCTACTGGTGGTCAGCAAAGAAGAAGAGGAGGAAGACATGTCTATAGGCAGAGAAAGGAAAGGAAAGGAAAGGAAAGGCAAGAGTCTATGACTAAGAGTAGGGACTTTGAATGTTGGGACTATAACAGGAAAAGCTAGAGTTGGCTGATGGTGCAGGGGAGGAAGGTGGACATACTGTATGTTCAAGGCTAAAAGCGTAGGGACATCGCTTTATCTTTAATGAGGAGTTTGTCAGGAATGTTCTGGAGGTGAAAAGAGTGTCAGATAGAGTGATGAGTCTGAATCTAGAAACTGAAGATCTGTTGTTTAATGTTGTTAGAGGTTTTGCCCCACATACAGGATGTGAGTAAGATACAAAGGAGAGGTTCTGGAGTGAGATAAATGAAGTGATGCAGAATATCCCCAGAGATGAGAGTTGAGATTTGTGTAGATCTCAATGGACATGTTGGAGCAGGGAACAGAAGTGATGAGGGAGTGATGGTGGGTTTGGTATCCAGAACTGGAATGCAGAAGGACAGATGGTGGTAGATTTTGCCAAGAGAATGGAAATGGCTGTAGTGAACACCTTTTTCCAGAAGAGGCTGGAACACAGGGTGACTTACAAGAGCAGAGGTTGGAGAACACAAGTGGATAACATCTTGTGTAGACGATGTAATCTGAAGGAGCTCAGTGACTCTAAGGTAGTGGTAGGTGAGAGTGTTGCCAGACAGCACAGGATGGTGGTGTGTAGAATGACTTTGATGGTGAGGAAGATGAAGAGGACAAAGGCAGAACAGAGAACAAAGTGGTAGAAGCTGAAAACGGAAATAAGTTGTGTGGCTTTCAGGCAGGAGTTGAGACAGGCTCCAGGTGGCCAGGAGGTGCTTCCAGATGACTGGACAACTACAGCTAATGCTATCCGGGAGACAGACAGGAGAGTACTTGGGATGTCTTCTGGAAGGCAAATTGATAAGGACACTTGTTGGTGCAATGAGGAAATACAGCAGTGTGTATGGAGAAAGAGATCAGCTAAGAAGTCGGACAATGCAAGGACAGAAGAGAGTATCCAGGAGTACAGGGAGATGCAGCATAAAGTAATGGAAGAGGTAGCTCAGGCAAAACAAACGGCATATGCTGACTTGTCTGACTGGTTGGACAGTAAGGAGAGAGAGAAGGATTTCTAGTGGCTGGGGAGGCAGAGAGACAGGGATCGAAGGATGTTCAGCAGGTTAGAGTGTTTAAGGATCGAGGTGGAAAGTACTAACAGGTGCAACAAATGTGACAGGAAGATGGAAGGAGTACTATGAAGAGTTGATGAATGAGGAAAATTAAAGAGAACAAAGAGCAGAAGAAGCGAACATTATGGATCAGGAAATAGCAAAGATCAGTAAGAATGAAGTAAGGATGAAATTGAAAAGGATGAAGAGTGGAAAGGTAGTTGATCATGATGATATACCTGTGGAGGTATGGAAGTGTCTTGACAGAGACAGTTGAGTTTTTGACTAGGCTCTTCAATGAGATCTTAGAGTTTGACAAGGTCTGAGGAATTTAGAAGAAGTGTGCTGGTACCTTTTTTTCAAGAACAAGGGAGATGTTCAGAGTTTTGTCAACTACAGAGGAATAAAGTCGATGAGTCCTACAATGAATTTGTGGGAAAGAGTAGTTGAAGCTAGACTGAGGTCAGAAGTGAGCAGCAGTATGGTTTCATAACAAAAAAGTATTACAGATTAAATATTTGCTTTGAGGAGCTGCATTGTGTTTTTGTAGATCTAGAGAAAGCATATGACGGTGCTGAGAGTGGAGCTCTGGTATTGTATGAGGAAGTACTTTAGAGTGGTGCAAGACATATGAGAGCTGTAAAAAAGCTGCGGGGTTTGCTGTAGGTCTGTAAAAGAGAAGTTCAAGATGGAAGTGGGACTACATCAAGGTTCGGCTGTAAACCTCATGTTTACTGTGGTGATGGACAGGTCGATAGATAAGGTTAGACAGGAATCTCCATGGTCTATGACGTTTGCAGATTACATCATGATCTGTGGTGAGAGCAGGGAACATGTGGAGGAACATCTAGAGAGATGGAGGTTTGTCCTGGAAAGAAGAGGAATGAAGGTTAGCCATAGCAAGATAATACATGTGTGTGAATGAGGTGGACCCAAGTGGAGCTGTGAGGTTACAGAGAACAGAGATAAAGAAGGTGGGGCATTTTAAGTACTTGGGGTCAACAGTCCAGAGCTACGCTGAGTGAGAGGTGAAGAAATGTGTCCAAGCAGGTTGGAATGGGTGGAGAAAAGTGTCAGGTGTGTTGTGTGAAAAGAGTCTCAGTGAGAATGAAAGGAAAGCTGTACAAGATGGTGGTGAGACCAGAGATGTTGTATAGTTTAGAGATAGTGTCACTGAAGAAGACACACGAGGCAGAGCTGGAGATAGCAGAGATGAAGATTTTGAGGTTCTCCTTGAAAGTGAAGGGGATGGATCAGATCAGGAATGAGTACATCAGAGGGACAACTTATGTTAGATGTTTTGAAGATCAAGTTAGAGAGGCCAGACTCAGGTGGTTTGGATATGTCCTGTAATGCGGAGGTAAGTGAGGGCATCGGTAGGAGAATGCTGAGACTGGAACTGCCAGGCAGGAGGCCTAGAGGAAGACCAAAGAGATTTATGGATGGAGTGAAAGACAACATAAAGGTAGTTGGTGTGAGAGAAGAAGATGTAGAAGATAGGGTTAGATGGAGACAGATGACTCACTATGGCGACCCCTGAAAGGGAAAAGCTGAAAGAAAAAGAAGGCTATGCTTTTATTATTAATAAAAAGAACAGTAACAAAACATGCCTCTTCACACTTTAATGCATTTACTTTTTATTTCTGGATGTCTTCATTTTATTTGTCTTAGAGGACCAGAAGCAAGATGGAGATGAGGCTCTTGTGAACATGCTGGTGAAAGACTCGCAACCTTTTTCCATAGTGGATGCATTTCTCTTAAGTGACAGTATGGAACGACCCAGGAAGACAGGTCGTTCTGACATGTGGGAATACTTTAGTCAGATCACTCCTGATAAGGTAGGTGTCCTGTCTCTTCGATGTGTAACATAAGAACAGGTAAAATACTTAAACAACAATAAATGTCAGATCAGTATTGTAGTCAGAGGCGTCTGAACAATGCAGTTAGTGGAGCAGATGGTCCTGAATTTTTAAAAGTGGAGGAAGAAAGTTATTTTTCTGCTTTAGTGATCGTGCTGCTACTTAAAGTCTGACAAGACTAAGAAGAATTGTAGTAGATTCAAAAGAAATGGATCATATCTCGATCTACCTTTTAAGTGTTTTGTTGCATCACTCACTCATGACTGACTCACATATTTTAAAAAAATTAGAATGTTGTGAAAAAGTTTAATATTTTTTGTCACTCATTTCAGAAAGTAAAAGTCATATTATATGGATTTATTACACATAGAGTGAGATATTTCAAGCCTGAATTTCTTGTAATTTTGAAGATTATGACTTACAGATGATGAAAACCCAAAGTTTAGTGTTCCAGAAAAAGACTTCAAAAAAGTATGTTCACTTTTTTGCACATACTACTTAGTTGGGCCAGCTTTTGCATGAATTTCTGCATCAATGCAGTGTGGCATAGTGGCGATCAGCCTGTGATTCTACTGAGGTGTAATGGAAGCCCAGGTAGCTATGATAGCAGCCTTTAGTACATCGGCATTGTTGGGTCTGGTGTCTCTCATCTTCCTCTTTACAATACTCCATAGATTCTACATGGGGTTCAGGTCAGACGAGTTAGCTGGCCAGTCAAGCTCAGTAACACCAGGGTCATTGAACTAGCTCTTGGTATCTTTGGCAGTGTGGGCCGGTACCACGTCCTGTTGGAAAATGATATCGATATCTCCATAAACCTTGTCAGCAGAAGGAAGCATGAATTGCCCTAAAATTTCCTGGTAGATGCTGCGTTGACTGTGGACTTACAGCAGATGACATGGTATAATGAGGACATGGAACACCATATGCTGTCATTGAGAACAGGTTTACTCGAAGCCCCGGAACAGGTACAGCCCAAAACATTCTGCGTACTCTAAGCCTTATGGGAACAGTAGTCTTACTGGTACAGACATGACACCCCAAATCACCACTGACTGTGGCAACTTCACACTGCACTTCAAGCAACTTGGATTCTGTGCCTTTCCACCCTTCCTTCAGATTTTGGGACTGTGATTTCCAAATGAAATTCAAACTTTACTTTGATCTGAAGAGAGAACTTTGGACCACGGAGCAACAGCCCAGTTATTTTTCTCTTTAGCTCAGGTAAGATGCTTCTGACGTCTCTGGTTAAGCAGTAACTTGACACGAGGAATGCAACACTTCTAGCCCAGGTGTAGGATTTTTCTTTGTTGAGCCACTCTTGATGTGCTGACTCCATCTTCAGTCCACTCCTTGTGAAGTTCCCTCAAATTCTTTTATGGATTAAGCCAGACAATCCTGTCATACCTGCAGTTGTCTCTTTTTTTGGTGCACCTTTTCCTGCCACACTTTTTACTACCAGTCGTGTTTCTATGAACATGTTTGGATACAGAACTCTGTGAACAACCAGCCTCTTTTGCAATGATCTTTTGTGGTTAACCCTCCTTATGGAGGATATCAGTGACTGTCTTCTGGACATCTGTCATGTCAGCAGTCTTCCTCATGATTGTGTAGGCCATAATATGCCCATTACATGACATTTATACATTAAAAATGTAATATTCAATTTTTCTGAGATGCTGAATTTTAGTTTTTTTGGTATCTATAAGACATAATCTTTAGAATTAGTGAAATGAAGGCTTAAAACATTTTACTCAATGTGTAATGGATCTATATAACATATGAGTTTCAGTTTCTGAAATGAGTGACAAAAATATTGAACCTTTTTGTGATTTTGTAAATCTTTGAGATGACCCCTGAAAATTAGGCAGAGTTTTGGAGTATTGTATTCCTTTCATTTGATGTTTTTTTTTTTTCAAGTACTGTCAGGGAGGGAGATGCCCAGCTTTAGCGTTCAACCTTAACATGTACCCATCAAGGAATGACCTTTGAGCCTCAACCTGCCTCTTTATTTTCAAAATCTATCTTAACAGGTCCGATGCTCGGTGTGTTCAGCTGAGCTGAAGTATCATGGCAATACTTCGTCCATGATTAGGCACTTTTCTACCAAGCATGGAGTCCCGGTTAACCAGGGGAAGACAAATCAAGGTAGGATATGCATTATACTTTTAGTATTAATAACACGAACAGTAACGCATATGCTTCTGCTTCACACTGTTATACATTTCCTTTTTATCTCTGCATGTCTTTATTTATTTGTCTTAGAGCGCCGGAAGCGAGAACTAGATGAGGCTCTTGTGAACATGCTAGTGAAAGATTCGCAGCCTTTATCCATTGTGGATGACTGTGGCTTCAAGGAGTTTGTGGCATTGCTTGATCCCACATACACTCTTCCATCCAAACTGGCTCTTAAGGACATGGTAATCCAGAGATACAAGCAGCGGAAGACCATGGTCAAGGCTCATGAACAAGATGGAGACTCTGACTCTGACCCTGACTGCTGATTTTTGGACCTCCGTTCATATGGATGCTAATGTAGCAGTTACCTGAGGTTATTTGGATGATTCTGCCAAGTTGGCTTCTGTGCTTTTGGGAATGCCGCCTTTCCCTGAAGCTCATACAGCTGGTAGCATCTCTGCTGTCAGAAGATCTATCGTGAAGGAATGGGTCATCGAAGGCAAGGTGGCCTCGATTATGATCGATGCAGGAGCTAATATGTTTGCCTCTGTTAGAAGTTTAAATCTGAGATATGCACTTTGCTTTGTTCATTCTTTAGTTGTATTGATGAGGAACTCTCTTGATGCATCTCCTGGGCTAGAGGGCCTATGCACAAGAGCACAAAAGGCAGGCACATTCTTCCAAACTACCTCTACAGCAAAAGAGAAACTCAACGAAGTGCAGAAGCCAATAAATCTTGTGGTGAATAAAGGATATTTTGGAGGTGGACACATGCTGGAACAGAACTGTCCTTATTCTACAGGGTCTTTCTGATGAGAGACAGTCAGTCGGGACAGCTCATGTGGCGCTGACAACAGACTCTGAGCAGGAGCAGTCCAAGGAGTAGAAGGTCTCGGGATCATAGTTTCCCAATGACAAAAGCATTGACATATGTGTATTTGTAGAAGTCTTCTAAACAAAATAAAGGTACCAAAGTTCACAAATTGTGCTTTGATGAATCTGCATTTAGTCTAGGATACATCATTGTTTCATTGACAAGTACAAGAACTCTAGATATTGAAAATAAAAGTGATCCAAGTTTGTTCAGTTGCTAAAAAAAAGCTGTGACTGTTTTATTATTGTGGAACCTGCAGATGCCGAGACTCCTATTCAAGAAGATTCACACAAAAAATCTGGAAAAAATCCAGAAGACTCTGGAAAAGTATGGCTTTTTGTAATAAAAATGTACAGGAACGCTGCCTTTAACATGCCTGCTAGTGATGTTAGCTTCAGTAGATATGCAACGTTAGTAGATGTATTTTCCTCTTTTTTGGAATAATTTCCTTTTCTGGTATGATCTGCAGACATTAATTAGAATTTTTAGTGTTAGTCTCAGTTTGCTGTATTGGCTACAGCTTGAGAACAAAGCCAGTTACAGGTTAACCTGTAATAGACGTTTTCTGACACATTTAATTTTTTGAATGGAGCCATTTTAACAAAGCCCCTGTGTTATCTTACAACCTTTTTAAAAAAATAATCTCATAAAAAGCACTTGTCCTCTCAAACTCCAGGATGTTGTATGTGTTTTCAGAACAAATTCAATAAAACAGTAGGTTTTAATATCATAGTCTACAGACTTGCAGCTAAGGTGACAAAATGTCATTTTTTTAGCATAATGTGCTAAACAGGGTAAAGCCGGTGCAGATCGCCTCCATGCCACGCTGCATTGATGCAGTAATTCATGCAAAAGGAGCCCCATCCAAGAATTGAGTGCAAAAGAGTGAACGTACTTTTCTGAAGTCTGTTTAAAACATCCTTTTTTATTGATCTTAAGTAATATTTTCTATGAAACTGAACTTTGAGTTTTCATTATCTGTAAACCATAATCATCAAAAATATAAGAAATAAAGGCTTGAGACAGATATAGGTAATGAGTTTCACTTGCTGAAATGAATGACAAAAATATTTATCTTTTTCATGATATTCTAGTATTTTTTTGTGTACATCTCACCAAACACTGTTTATTTAGCATGGTGATGGTAGCATCATGCTGTGGAGATGACATGGGAGAAAACAGACAGAAAACCTGTCAGAGGCTCTGAAAGACTTGAGACTGGGCATGAGGTTCACCTTCCCTGATAAAGTGCTACATAAATAAAGCTGACAACCTTCCAGGAAAACACAGCCAGAGTTATAATTTATTCTTTTAGTTTAGAGCATATTTCTATATTTGACTTTTTAGGCTACACTTTATTTAGCCTTTTCCTGCTTTTTGTACCCACATTTTGCACCTACTCAAGTATTATTTCATCCCCCTCTAGTTCTGTTTTGTAAGCACACTATTTTGTAGCCATGCCATACAAGGTTTATTTTATTGTAGTTAGATTTTTTCTCATATAATTGTGTTGAACTGTCGATGAAATGTCTAAATCTCATGTATAACTCATCCTATAACTTTCTATTACTCTTTATTCCCATTGTTTTCGACAGATTAGGCTCCCTGATGAAACCAAAACATGAGTGACCTCCTACTGGTAGATATTTCTTGGCGTCACAAAACCATGTTTCCTTACAGTAGACTATAAATACAAAATAAAAAATAACAACTTTAAATTGTCTATTTTTTTAAAAACCTACAAAACCTCTTTCTTCTGGTTAAAAAATTGGTGGTCCGTATGAAACGCCCTGAAGTAGACGGCTAAAAAATCTATCTATCTATCTATCTATCTATCTATCTATCTATCTATCTATCTATCTATCTATCTATCTATCTATCTATCTATCTATCTATCTATCTATCTATCTATCTATCTATCTATCTATCTATCTATCACCTTGAGCTCCACCCAGTCTGATTCTTGTATAAAAACTGGGGGGCGCAGCACAAGAGACCAAAACAAGAGTTGAACCTCAGCAGAGCTTCACTTCCAGCAATAAACTGAGAAAGGGACTTCTTTATAGGCAGCAATGCTGCCTGTATTCTAATCAGGGAGAAAATGTTTGTAGAATTGAACTTAAATAGCAAGCCAGTTTTGTAAAGTTTTATGTAGGATTATTACATTGATTTTTTTATCCTTTTTTTTTTTTATTCCAGACTCTTTGTTTCCGAGTTTAAATGCAAAATGCGTCCGCTAAATGAGAGCGCCTTTGCTGATGCGCACGATGTTCCGCGGGATGAGGGTCTGGCCCGGGTGGAGATCGCGCTGCTCGGTGTGATCTTTGTAGTCGCAGCCATCCTCAACACCGCCCTGCTGCTGGTCCTCTGGAAGCAGCGCAAGCAGATGTCCCGCATGCGCGTCTTTGTCTTCCACCTGTGCCTGGCGGACCTGGTGGTTGCCTTTTTCCAGGTGTGCCCCCAACTCATATGGGACATCACGGACCGGTTCGTCGGACCTGACCTGGTGTGCCGCCTTGTGAAGTACTTACAAGTCCTTGGCATGTTTTCCTCCACCTATATGATCGTTGTGATGACTGTGGACAGATACCAAGCCATCTGCAATCCGATGGTGAAGTTTCAGCGGGCGCGCACAAGACTGAACGTCCCCGTGTGCGTGGCATGGGGGGTTTCTGTCGTGGGCAGCTTGCCGCAGGTTTTTATTTTCTCCCAAGTGGAGGTCGCACCCGGCGTGTTTGATTGCTGGGCGGAATTCATCCAGCCGTGGGGGCTGCAGACTTACATCACCTGGACCACTCTGGTCATTTTCATCGTGCCAGTTTCTACAGTTGTTGTTTGCCAGGTGCGCATCTGCAGAGCCATCCAGACTAACCTGGCCAAGAAGACACGCAAGCAGGGAGTAAGCGTCGGTGTCCCGCTGCCAACTAGAGCCAGTGGAGTGGCCGGGATGTCTAAAGCCAGGGTGAAGACGCTGAAGATGACAGTGGTCATTGTACTTGCGTACATTATCTGCTGGGCCCCTTTTTTCACCGTCCAGTTGTGGTCCGCCTGGGACGCACATGCGCCTAAAGAGAGTAAGTTTCTTTAAAAAACATTTTTTTCTTATGAGCAGAGGCGTCTCGAAATTAAATGAGGACCTAAGCAGAATTCTACCCATAAACCAACAAAAACAAACATATCTTTTGAGCTCTTATTTATATGTGTGATAATCAGTTACATATACACATTAATTAACTTAATTTACATTGAATTTATTCACCTTAATGTACTGTAATTACTGTGTTAAATTAATGAATAAAAATGATGTTAAAAAAATTTAAATAATCAAATTAATCTAAAAAAATGCTAAATAAATTATGGCTTAAACAAGTTATTTTTTTCAGACATAAATCTAAATAAGTAAATCACTTGATTTGATCATTTATAATTAATGATTTTATAGTTTGTTAAAATAATAGAAATATATAATTCTTCTGTATTTATTTTAGTATTTAATATTTACTCATAAAGCCATATTATATGGGCCTTTGAGCAGAATTTGATTTAGAGCTCCAGTTCTATCAATTGCAGTAAATACATAATGTGCTAAATTAATATTTATAGATAAGATTATTTAAATAACAGCTAATAAATGTATTAAGTAATGTATTAAATGTATTAAATAATTGGTTAACATGCCCAGCAACTCAACTGAAGACCAATCACCTTGTCTTTAACAGTGTTAGCCCCACCCACTCACTTTGACAGAGGCAAGACCGATAAAATTAACTTATCTGCTGCAACAAGACCAGAAAATAATGAAAAAGACAAATACACGTATATAACTTAAAAATATAATAAATACCCAATTTATATATTTTCACAGTTATTAATATTTGTTTAACAACTTATTGGTGTATTAAATTGTGGCACTTTTGTATGTTGAAACACCTTACATTCTCATTATTTAATAAACAGTAGTCCAGAGGACTGCATTTAAATGCAGACCTCAATAAAGATATTCCATTTATTATTTAGATATTGATTAGTTTACAGCTACATTATTAGTAAGCCAGCCAAAACAAAAACATATAAACAGAGCAGAGCAGGGTTATATGTTGAGTTATGGGAAACATATATATAATCAAATGAACTGGATAAGATTGTTTACATTTTGCAGTAAAGTTTCTGTGTTCCTTTAGCCTTTTTACTTACAATAGATCAATCTTTATTCTTGCTTGGATATAAAAACACATTTTAATCAGATACAGTTTATCTCACTTGTATATTTTAAGAAATGTTTCCTATTTTTATTGCATATCTATATTACTTTTTAAGTGTAATATATGTTGCTTTTGTGTTTACTTTGCTGCTGATACACTGAAAATTACCCGACCGATTCTATTCTATTCTATTCTATTCTATTCTATTCTATTCTATTCTATTCTAGCTGTTATAATAGCTATCAAACAATGAATTGTCTTTTTTGTATGATTACAACTGGTACATTCGTTTGTTTTTTAAAACTTACAATCTTGAATAATTTGAAATTACCAATTGGAAGCTTTGAGCTTGATGTTCTGTATTAGAGGTCAAGCACTCTTTGGGGCCCCTGTAGGTCTGGGAGCTCTAAGCCACAGCTTAATTTGCTTTATTTTGTCAGTTTGTTATAATAAAAGCCTCAATGCTTTTACATATTTATTAGATTTCCCTGCAAGCATGTTACATGTTTCAGTTCTGTCTTTCCAGCTGCTATTTTCACCATCCTTATGCTGCTGTCCAGCCTGAACAGCTGCGCCAATCCCTGCATCTACCTTCTTTTCTGTGGGGAGATCCCAAAGAGGCTGGTTAAGCTCCTGTGTCCACGGCCACTTTCTGCTGGTAAGGATCCAATGCATGACGAAGCAACGCTTGTCAGCACTTTGTTATGAGCTTTAAAAATACCTCAGAGTTAAAGGGACTGTAACACCATGCCATAAAGGGGGGGAAACGTGGAGATCTGCAAGCTTACTTTGAGCTCTCTTTGCATTTGGCTGATAGATAAAGACAAGATATGCTTTATCTGTTGATGTTTCTAACATTATTGCTTGTCATCCAAGCAGTCATCAGGAGACCAAATCAGGGATGGATGGCCATAAATGAAATGTGGACAGAGCCTACTTCAGATGTTGGTCTGAAGGTGTCTTCACTTAGACAAAATATTTTTGGCTACAAAAAGACTATATGGTATGTAACATGATAGATTATTTCTCAAACCTGAAAGAGACTGGACCTGGATTTGCTGAACTCTTATTTTTATTTTCAGCTGTACAGTGATTTATTTTTTTTTTTATACAAAGGTTTGTCAAGATTACCACAATTACAACAAATAATACCCTAGTTCCTGGAGCTTAACTCTAAATGGTAATCATGTGTTGGGTCTGTGTTTCATTTTTCAGTGAAAAGCTTTTCTTCACAGAAAAATACAGAACAAAAGTCTTTCTATGAATGCACAAAAAGGTTAGATGTTTTTGTCCTGAAAAAAATATGAATGGGTGTGTACGTTTGTTGTGATGAAGGTGGTTGTACAAAACAAGTGACGAATAAAGCTTTAAAGCCACAATTTCTGTTTTTTCTTAGGTCACACAAATGAAAAATATGACAATAATGTTAAAAGTATTAAATGTAATTTATAGTCTGCTACACTGTCTTACTAAAGTATTTCTACTACTTGAACTATTCCATTTTGTCACGTTACAACCACAAATTTCAATGTATTTTATTGGGTTGTGTGTCAGACTAACACAAAGTGTTGCATAATTGTGAATGGAAGGGAACACATGGTTTTTAACGTGTTTTATGAAACCATTAAACAAAAAACTCTGGTTTCAGCATTATGGTGTGGGCTGCTTTTATTCAGCAGGGGATAGGGAAACTGGCCAGAGTTGATGGGAAGATGGATGATGCTAAATACAGGGAAATCAGGAGCGAAGGTTCACAGTCTAGTAGATAACAGCCCTAAACATGCAGCCTGTACTTAGTGGTAATATTCTGTCTTAATTTAAAGGATTGTATTATACAAATCTGGACTGTGTATCTCTCTTGGTTAAACATCTGGCACGTTATACACAGTGAATTTATTATCTGCGGATCTGCAGAATGATGATGGATTTTAACACACGTAGTGCAACATACCAGAGGCAGCATGACAAATGTTTGACTTGCACCATATACACATGCAAAGAACATAACCCATTTATTTTACACTACAACAGCTGAGAACAAGACATGAATAAATTCTGAGGTGTGTTTCTCTTGCTGTCATAATATAAGAATCTGAACGATGAGATCTTCTTTAAACGGGGTTGTAATTTTTCAAGGTTAATTTTAAAGTAAGGACACAGAAAATGTATCATTAGACCTGATTAACCTGTCCTTTACTGTTTAAAAAATAATTGTGTAAATATTAGCAGTCAGTCTTTACATGGAGATGTTTTCGTAGTTATTCCTTTCATCTTAGCAATACAAATAATACAGAGATGTCCTTAGTCCTCATTTATTTACCTTTTAAGAGAGCTGAACCAGACTTTCCAGAAGAACCAGAAGAATGATATGAATGTAACATTTTTCATGGTTATTCTTTTTCCAGGGTAGAATTATCATTGAAGTTAAACTTCTTTTTAAAAACATGAATTAGATGCACATATTTGATTTACATACATATGTAGATTACCTGCAACCCACACAAGTCTAAATTTATATGTACAGGATCAAATATATATATATATATATATATACATATACTCATCTACATTTTTTAATAAGTAGCACTGAAGGTTCCAGGATGTAACTGGACCTGACCAAAGCCCGTTAACATCTGCTAAGAGATTATGGCTGATTGCAGCTGAAACATTTTCTTTACCAACATAAAAATAATTTTTTGACAGCACTTACAGGATTGGCCAATTCTAAGAACACTGGGTTAGTCCAGGAATCTAAGAGCTCTAGGGAGAATTGTAGATTTACACTGGTTGGAAAAAGTCTTTTGGAGCCATTTCTAAAGAATTTTAGATTTCGTAATCATAGGTTCAAATATTAGTTGGCATTAGAACAACTTCTTCGAATGTTTCGCCACTTTACCAAGGTCCGGAGGACGGCCTGAACTGTCACCACCAGAGGAAGGTGAATTCGTTAGGAACCCATGTGTTAGAATGGCCCAGTCAAAGTTCAGACTTAAATTCAACTGAAGAAGTGCTTTTACAGATGCTTTCCATCCAATCTGACTAAGTTGACCTATTTACCAAAGAAGAATGTGGATTAAATTCAGTTTGTAGTTGTATAAAGCTGGTAGAGAGCAGACATACCTCTTCACCCTTTCTAAAGACTTGTAATATAATTGCAGAGAAAGGTGGTTCTATGAAGTATTGACTCAGGAGGGCCGAATAAACATGCACCCCTCACTTTTCATATATTTCTTTATAAAAACTGGAAACCAATAATCGTTTTTCCACTTTCATAGATTGTTTTGGACATTTGCACTCCAGACCACTAGTTGGCGACCATGCCCTGGATTCTCTCATTTAAAGAAGGAGAAAGGAAGTAATTTCTATCAGGAATTCGACATGTTTTTGTTTTATTCTGGTTTCTAAGTCAATAACTGTCCATGTGTGCTTCACAGCAACCTTCTCTCACACTAGTTCCTTCATAAAAGCGCATTTGTTGTCTCTTTGTCTGCGCCTTCTTTTTTTGGTCCATTGTGTTTCAAAGCCTCTTAAATGGGCAGATTCCGCGGACTGTTTGGACCATGAACTGGGCCTGTTCCTGTTAGAAGAGGTGAGACGTTTAGTTATATGGGTAAAGTGAGCATAGAGACCCGGCTGCAGGTGGTGAGCCTCAGCCAGCAGGGACTCTCTCAGGCTAAGATCGCCCGGCAGACGGGGGTCTCCAAGAGCGCCATCCAGGCTCTGCTGCAGAAGCACAGGAAGACGGGCACCGTGGAGGACCAGAAGCGCAGTGGCCGACCGCGCAAGCTGAGCGGGGCGGACGAGAGGCACATAAAGCTCATCTGCCTGCAGAACAAGAAGATGTCCAGCAGCGACATCACCTCCGAGCTTGCGGTAACGAGCGGGACCCTGGTGGACCCGTCCACCGTCAGGAGGAGCCTGGCCAGGAACGGCCTGAGCAGGAGGCGAGGAGAGAGAAGCAAAACCCGCTTGAGTGATGAGAACAGTAAGGAGGAAAACCACAAAAAAAACGGTGATGAACAAGAGAAGGAGCTATCTGCTGATGATTCAGGAACAGAGATAACAGACTCTGATAAAGTTACTGTAGATGGCATCAAGAAGGAGAGTCTGTACCCTTCAAGTTCAAGTGAAGAAGCATAGCAGCCTCATTGTAGGTTTCGTCAGACAAAATAAATTATCAGCTGATGGGTCAGTCTGGACTTAGAGAGACAGAAAATGGTAAACTGTGTTGAAACAAAAACCAAACATGGTTCAGATATGTAATGTAAGCTCATATTTATAGAGTTCTTATGCCAAAAAGTGTCAATCACTCTGCTACATGCACTAAACAGCAACAAGAAACTGTGAAGAAAAACTATGAGTGCCTGGAGAAACCTGTTCAATTATTTTCTGTGTTCATCCAAACATGAGACGTTTGTTTCAGCAGGCTAAAATGACCAAAAATAAAATCAACCAAACATGTTTGGAGAGTTGCTTTTTGAACTGTTTATAAAGGGAAAGGGTCAGGTTTATGTGACATCACTTCCTCTGTGTTCTTGCTTATGGCAGAGTTTAAACTATATGGATCAGTCCAAAACTATTCATACTGCTGGTAGATTTAGATTTAATGTAATCTTTTAATTTACCAGCATGTTTCTTCTGGCTGGAAGGAATATTGACATTTGGAGTCCTAATGCAGAATCTGATTCAGTATATATGGAGGTGGCTGAAGATTAGAGTGATAGCCAAGGAGTCACTCCTGAAACAATAAACATGAAATTGTTATATTTTTGCTGAAAATTGCAATATTATAATTTACCCACATTTTCCTTACACTTCTCTTACCTTTCTCAAACCACGATGAGCCCACTACTGTTATTTAGCTTTAGCATCTCGGTCACTAAGATCTATATCAGGTATAGGTAGGGATAAAATATGGTGAAAGCCCATCCAACTGGCCGCATATCTTATCACCAAGCAGAGTTTGCAACCTGATCTATTGTAGCCAACTGAACATTGCGTCCAAACAATCCGTTGCGATTTTGCCCACATTCAATATATATGATGAAATTTGCGATTTGATATATTGTACAGCTCTGCCAGAAGCCCTTCTAACTTCAAAGACTTGGAGCTTATCACAAAAGATGAATGGACAAAATACCAGTGGAAAAAAGCACAAAGCTGGTCAGTAATTTTAAGAAGGGTTTGGTTGCTGTGATTCCAATAAAAGCTTTTCCACTGATTTTTGAGAACAGTATAAATAATTCTCAGCATGTCATATCTTTGTTTAAATCTAAATAAAAACTATTTATTTTTTTTAAAAATGATACCCTTTGTACATGTCTTGTTTTTGTTTTTTGGTAGATGCCTGGTTGAAAGAAAACAACTGGACAGCCATGGGAATGTCATGGTATGATAACCTTGAGTAAAAACAAAATGGTTTCACTGTATCATGGTATTTGCACAAAAGTGTAAAATAAAAATAACCTAACTTCTATTAAAACCAGCTTGCCATGACATTGTTACATTAATAACAGTGTTCATGTTGTTTGGGCCCAGATTTATTTCCAGGCAGGGAGATGTGTTCTTCTAGTGAGGGAAAGGGCTAGTAGCCTTCTTTCAGCCAGCTCACTGGCGGTGCACAGCAACATGTGGGGGAGGGGTAACACTGTGTTACTCTGTGTTAATTACAGCCCAGAGAAAACTCCAGTCACTTCAGCACTCTCCCTGGCATCTCATCTTTTTAGAAAAAGAACTTCAGGCGACCTTAGGAATGGTGCAACAAATTTTTGAGATTTTAAAACCACACATTTTTAATACTTCGGTGTGTATTGATACTCAGCCAATTAGCAAACCCAAGAACATAACTGACAGTTTTTGTTAACAGAGACTTTTTTTCAATAATTTATAATGCAGTGAAACAAATTTTAACCCCCGAGGTCCCAGACTTTGTCATAATCTTTAAAAGTGCTTTAGACCAACAGTTCTCTAGGGTTTCTGAATGAACGTTTTTCATTGAACCATGGCTGCTGTTTCATGAGAATTGATGTAAATTCTGTCATCCAGGACATAGCAATTTCAGGTCCTTAAGTAGAAGGCAAATGAACTTCACTCAAAACCCCAATGCAAATAAACAAGAGATCTTCTGAATTCTTAGTTATGGTGATAGAGTGCTGAGAGCTTCTCACATTTTGTCATGTTACAAACATAAACTTTAGTGCAATTTATTGGATTTGTTTGCAAAGAGACAGATTTTCCTGTCATCTTTTAAACTGATCCTAATCACATACATTTCTTGATTTTCATCCAGTCCTTGATGGATTTACTGGTATGTTTTGGGTCATTGATGCTCCAGGGATCTGCTACAGCTTTAATTTTTACAGATGGTCTCACATTTTCCTCAAGCTCCCTCTGATACACAGTTTAATTCTTTAATGTTGAACAGAAAAGGTCCTGCTTCTGCAAAGTATCCCCATACCATGAGTTTTTTTTCCTGGAATGCTGTATTTAATTTATTCCAAGTATGTCCTCTGTTCTGTTGTCCAAATAATTCAATTTTAGACTCATCTGTTCAAACAACATTATTTCAGATAGCTCTGTCCTTGTTTCTGTTAGTGAGCAAAGGCTTCCTCCTTGCACTCTACGCTTGATAGCTAAACTTGTGCAGACTCTTTCTGATTGCACAGTCATGCACTTTCAAGCTAAAAGTAGCAAGAGCCTATTTTAAGTTCAGTGATGATAATTAAGTGTTTTTGGAGGGTTATCTTAGCATTATGTAGTCTGCTATGTGGCAGCCAGACCTAGGCATGTTGCCAGTTGTTTGGGTGTTAAATGTAAGTTAAATACTTGTTAAATTGGCACATCCCTGTTCTTCCATTGCTTTTTTACTTTATTTTATTTCATTTCATTTCATTTTAAGTTTGTTTGTTTTCTTCAGAAATGCCCTGGACACATTTATGTTATTCCTTGTGTTGTAGTTGTGGCAAAGGAATTAGGGTGATACTGCACTGTATCAAAAGGAGAGATTTATCACCCACACTCAGCATTTCCTACAAGCCTACTAAAGAGATATGCTCTTGAAACCTGCTTATTGTTGAAATAAAACATTCTTGTTAACTTATCTGCTACCAGCTCCTTGTGTAGAGCACATATTTATCAAGGTCTGGCCTGAAAAACAAGGATTTCAATAGTATTATAATGCTTACTCTGTGAAGGTGTTAAAGTCAGGTAACTACTGTAAGCACAACAGGAATTTAATCAAACACTAGAGACAAAGAAAGCACAAACACAAATTGAAAAAGTCAGATTTAAGTTGGTTTGTTGGTCTTAGACATAAATAATTAATTACCTTAAAATGTGTTGAAAATTGAATTTCTAGGAAATCTTAGACAACTTAGATTAGTAGAAAGTCTGGCTAATTAGACACAAAACAGTGGGATGAATCAGGATTTAAGACAGTGTCTATGAATGTGTTGAAGATGACCCTGGAGACCGTGGTGGATGTGGGGTGATAGTGCCTGTTCCTGTAATGTGTGAGAAAGCTAATGAGTCCAGGCAGTGGCAGGACAACATGCAGCAGCAGCATCTGTTACTTTAATGTGTGTGATATATGAATCTAGGTAAAAGTAGGACCACTGGAGGATGGTTTTAATTTGATATCTGCCCTTGAACCTCACATGATCTTTATTGTGTTGCCATCTCCAGCTAAAGTGGCCATGTCATTACCTAGGAATAGCATGTGTTTGTATCAGGAAAATTGACTGGATCGAATAAACTTTCTGAACTTTGTTTGACCTCATGTACTGGGTGCCAATCCCTCAAATGAATGTAAGGAGAGGTCTTCAGAGAGATCGGTCTGTATCTTGTATTTTTTCTGTTTTCCACAGATACATCTGAAGAATTCTTTTTGTTTTTTAGAGACTAATTTGTTCCCGAGGTGAATAAATGCATTTATGTCCCACCGAGTTTGATTGTACTAACTGAGTAAATGGTTACATCAATGTGTGCTTCTGAATTGTGATTTTTAATTATAATTCATGATAAATATTTATAATCAATAATCATAAATCCTTACAGGCCCGTGGAGCCGCATGCAGGCCCGTCTGTGAAAGTTATGAACAGGACCGGTAACTAAGGGCAGCCCTGCTGGAGTCCAACATGCACTGGGAACAGGTCTGACTTAATGCCAGCAAAGCTAACTAAACTCCTGCTCCGCTTGTACAGAGACTGGATGGCCCCAAAAAAGGGCCACGTACTCCGTACTCCTGGAGGGTTCCCCACAGGGCACCATGAGGGATATGGTCAAAAGCCTTCTCCAGGTCTACAAAACACACGTGGACCAAATGTGCAAACTCCCATGAACCCTCAAGCACCTGTAGAGGGTGTAGAGTTGGTCCAGTGTTCTTCAGCTGGGATGAATACCACACTGCTCTTTCTGAAGCTGAGGTACTATAACTATAGGCTCGGACTCTTTTCTCCAACACCCTGGCATAGGCCTTACCAGGGAGGCTGAGGAGTGTGATCCTCCTGTAGTTGGAACACACCCCGGTCTCTCTTCTTATGAAGGGGGACCACCACTCTAGTCTGCCAGTCCAGAGGCACTGTTCCCAAAAGTCATGCAATGTTCAAGAGGCATGTCAGCCATGGCAGGCCCACAACATCCAGAGACATGAGGTACTTAGTGCGGATCTCACCCCCAAAGCCTTGCGACAGCGGAGTTCTTCGACCAGCTCGGTGAGGTCAGCCTGGGTGATGAACGAGTCCAACTCCAAGTCCTCAGTCTCTGCTTCCACCAGGAAAGGCTGCCCGATAGTGTCCCCTGTTGAGGTCAGCATCTACCCACCCCCACTGTAAATAGTGTTGGCGAAGCACTGCTTCTCTCTACTAAGGCAATGTGGGCAGGTGCCAAACCCTGCTGGAAAAAGAAATTAGCATATCAATAAAGTTTGTCAACAAATGGAATCATGAAGCACTCTACATTTCTTGAGACTTCAGTCAGTCCTTTTTTACTCTAGCCAAGGTAAAATGCTTCTGACACTGTTTCAGGAAAGGCTTAAAACAAGGAAAATGACAGCTGTGGCCCGTGTCCTGGATATGTCTCTGTGTGGTGGGTCCTAAAAGCTCTGACCCCAGCTGCAGTCCTCACCTTGTGAATCTCCTCCAAACCTTTGGTTGGGGTTTGCTTCACAATCCTCTTAAACTGTACTCCACCACTTCAACATCTAAGCCACACTCTTCTTCTGTGAAACTGTACATATACTGTATAAGCTTTATTATTTTTCATTTAGCACTCGTGCGCCCTTCTTTTAATTCCAATTGCTCATAATGTCCATATTACTGACTTAATTACTGACATAAATTAACTTCTCAAGGAATACCTAATTTGTTCATATGCACCTGTATGGAGGTCTAACTGTACTCATTATGTGAATAAATGATCAGAAACCTGACAAAAAGGCATCAGTGTCATTATCAATAAATCCAGTACTTTTGGCCAATAGAGATCCACCTGGAGATGGAAAGAAAGACCCAGCAGCTGCTGCAGCCGCAAAGCAGGGGTGGTTTTAAAAACAAGCTGTACTGGTGAAATGTCACATGACGCATCTCTTAAAACAGTGCAAGAAATGCTTTTCTTCGATAGGTTGTCACGTTCAAATCCTCGCAAAAGCACGTTTCTTCTCCTACTTCAAATAAGCCTCCATCCATGTGTATCCACGTCAGACGTTAAAAAAACAGCCACATCATGTGCAGAGACAAAGCTTGGGAACAAAAAGGAAACACATGCTGACATTTCTGTAGCTATGTTGGGATTAAAAAGGAGCTTTTACCAGCTTCTTTAAAAGCGTCACTCCACTAATGTGTCCCGGCTTTATAAAAACACAGACAACTGTGGTGAGAACTGTCAGGTTTGTTTCTCTGGATGCCAAGTGTGAGTATAGATCGTGGAGAACACTCTAACCAAGGTGAATTGGGAGGAAAAATGATAGATGTTTTCCAAGTTTTTTACCTACAAAAATCTGAAAATAGTGGTTTGCCTTTATATTCACCCATTTTACTCTGGAAATCCTAAATAAAATCTACCCACCCATTTTTGTTACCCAATTGTTCCTTGCAGGGTTGTTTCCAATAGCAAGGAGAGACAGGTCCACCACAGTGCAACGCAAAGAGCCACAACCATACCTATGGGCAATTTAGTGGCTTATTAAGCAAGCATGCATACTTTTGGACTGTGAGGAAACTATAGAGAACTGATTTAAGCGTCATGCAGAAAGACTCTTGGACTGCAAACCTCCCATGAAAGTTAAAGTAGTGCTGTGTCTTTCTGTCTCTTTCCACTTCAGTCTGCTGCGGATCCTGTAATGACATCTGAGGGTTTTTTTGAATACTTCTTTTGGCATCTTGTGCTCCAATTTCAGGATGACTTGCTTGGGCATCAAGACCTGGGCACATGTCCTCCTCCTCAGAATACCTTTGAGACCTCCATTAATGCCATACCAGACTCAAATACTGCTACAATCTTCTTTTTGAAGGCCTAAGAAAGCTTTCTGGATCTCACCAGAATGGTGAGATCCAGATGTTCACTCTCACTGAGACAGTCAGGAGCACGTCCAACTAAATGTTAAACAGGACAACCCTTCAAAATACTGAATAATGATGTTCCCATAATGTGCACCAGATGTGACCTGTGTGTAGCTTTAGCCATTTTTTAAAACTTCCATTAGGTGTCCTAATTTTTTCACAACTGTATATATTAACTTATTGAAAAACCTCAGTAAGTTGAGCATAACTGTGTTAAATAAGGGGTTTCTATACCACGTTGCTGCTTTTAAAGCAAGCTTACCAGACTTCAGCACCTTCTTACATTAAGCATTATAAAGATTACTTAAAATTTGTTTTAGCCAAACGCTTCAATCACTGTTTTCAAGCCAAATATACACTTTCCTAGGAGATAGTAGTGAATAATGCAACTGGGATGTTTTCAGAGTAACTCCGTGAACAAATATACAAATTTCATAAAAAAACATTGATGGGGGAACCATAAAGACATAGTATGAAAAATACGGACATGATTCAACCATTTTTAGGCCTAAAAATTAAGATGATTCAAATAACATTTGAAAACACTATAGAAACCCTGTTTAATCTTCGTTTGTACCTACATCATTTGCCAAATTCCACGTTGATCCCATGTTTTAAGGAATTTTGTAATTTATAATTTCTCACCCCTCTTGTTGGGAACATCTCAGCCAGCTCATTAAGGTTTGCAGCACCCCCATTTGTAACTGCAAGCTCATTAGCATAATTAAACTTGTACAGGCGTTTGTTTTACAGGTGCACATTAAATGTCAATTTCATTTTTCACTACAATTTGAAAAATTATATATAAATAATTAAAGCTGTTCCATTTAAATTTCCAGGGTATGTTTTACAATTAAGATGTTGATTTGTTTTGTGTCTTACATCTGACCAAAGATCCTAAGTAAATCTGTATATTTTCTTCCAAGCATAGTACCAAGACTGGAGAAGAAGCTCAGTTTACATTGAAGACCGAAAAACAAAAAAAAAGAAAGCAAACCTGGACCAAAGCAGAACCAAAATATCACCAACTGATCTAAAACTTACCAAAAAATGAAAAGGCAAAATTTTTTTCAAAACCTGTATATTCAGCAAATAGCCTCACCCAAACTGTGGACTTCTTGTTTTATTGTACAAGTCAGAGAAATGAGACAAAACATGCAAACTGTTCCTCTAATTTGAGTTGTTTGTAGCTGAATGATTAAGATTAAATGAGCTGTGTAAATAATCATCTTCCTTAGCAAATAAGTGAAGGGGAAAAAAAAAGAAGCCGTTGTCTAAAAGATGTCAACCATAAACAACAAAAAAAATTGTTTGCAGAGCAACATTCTCAGTTTTTGTATGATCTCTCATTGTGCTCAAATGATAATCTACAAATCAGTAGAATAACAGTTACATAATACACAGAAAGACCCAGGATGTTTGCAGCAGCTTATGTTCAGGACTGGTTCACAGATTTCCCAAAGCAACAAAAGGAACGTCGAGCTGGAGAGTAGGCACCTGTCAAAGTAAGGTGAGATCTTTCCATGTAATCCATGCAACATTTAGTAACTGCTCACAGTTAACTCCATAAAAGTTACAATAAATATCCTTATATCCTTATGTGTAATCCATGCAATAATTATTAAAACACACA
>JAHUTJ010042025.1:0-23283 GCA_036250325.1 Characodon lateralis
GTCTTCTTGTTGTTTCTCCGTTATGTGAGTCTTTCCAGGTTGAAATTTTATTTTGTTTTTCATGTGTGTCCTGATTGTGTTAATAATATCCCAGACCTTTCCACAATTTCATTATCTCCAGAAATTAAAGATGTGGATACATGAAGATTTCCATGGAATGTTTATACAAGATATAAATTACTTGTTTGAGACAAACAGCTGGTACCAATATGAAAAATTGTAACCAAGTCCAGAAACATTTCTGGTTGTTATGTATATACTGAACTTCTTGTCTCTTGCAACCAGCCCAGGTTAACAGCTAGACCAGTACCAGTGCCAAGAGATGAGTGTTTTATCAGAAACAGCATTTCTGGTGTCAGTACCAGTTTCTGCGTGGTAATTGGTAATGTAACATTTTACAACTGTGATGTTACAAAGTTTAAACAGTTTAATGTTACAACCACTGTGTCCAATTATGTGGAGCTTCTTGCAGGTTCCAATTTTTCTCATTGTGTCGTGGGCACCGGTTCCATCCCAGTGGAGACTATTCCAATACTTCAACCTTCCCTAAATAGGAGTAAGAGGGAACTCATCCGTGTGAAGCCACATGAGGAATTCAAGCATAGATCAACAGGAATTAAGATTTTGCTAAATTTAGGAAAGAACATGCTTAGATTAGAAACAATAGATTATCGACAGGGACTCTTTGTTAATGCAACCACAAAAGCTCTTACAGGACTATCAACAGAAGTCACAGCTCTTCGAACTGTGGTGTTGCAGAACAGGATGGTTTTGGACCTGCTGACGGCCTCGGTTGGGGTAAGACGGACACACAGTGAGCGATGCTATATGCCAATTAAATGAAATTAAAAGGGGTATGCAGCAGGATGTCCATCCCGGCTGAGGAAGCCTTTCTTCGTGGCTTACTTCTGGACCGTGGTGGCAACTGCTTTTGAAAATTATGACCCCTGTCATCACTGTGTTATTGTTGTTTGCCTTTTTTACCTTGTGTGTTATTCCCTTGTATTAGAGCAATGATATCAAGGATGGTTGGAGGAATTGTTGATACAATGTTGTCCCAGGATAACCATCTTCTTGACGATGACCAGAACTATGATGACACTTTGGAGAAGTCACTAAACTTAACAATAGTTTAATGTTTAATGAGGTGTATGCATAAACTTTTTGGAACATGGATGTGATATTAAACTAATCAATAATAAACAGGAGGGAATTGTTGGAAAAATGTATAAAAATTATCATTGTTTAGTTTAAATAAGGTTTATGTTTTAAGTTCTACTCTAGTGAAGATGATTCATGTGATTGGTTTTAGTGTGGACAAAGGATTTGTGGAAATTTAAGGAATGTGGTCTGGAGTGGATCACTCTCTGGACATGACATGCTTATACCATATATAGGAATGACCACTCTTCTAAGTTGAAATCTCTGTTAGAATTGGCTGAACCGATTCCCGCTTTTTACTTGTAAGAATGTGAGTTGTAAATAAAAGGCTGGTGCAAGGACTTCTTCCTTTGTGAGAAGGAAGTCGCTGTTCTGCAGAGGACTGTCTCTCCCTTGCAAGTCAAACTTACTTGGTTCACCTAGTGTCTTATTCATACATTTGTCTGTAATTATCAGCTTTTTAACTAACACACAGCTGCACAACAATAGGGCTGTTAGCCCCAGAGTAGTTTTGATTCGTCAGTCCAGTCCAGGGGTCTGCAGCCTTTATAATGCAAAGAGCCATTTTTCCTTCAGTCCAGCTGCAGGTTGCAGACCCCTGGTCCAGTCTAATGGCCTTTATATACACCATCAAAACAGAGAAATGTGTGTTGTTGTTTTTTTCTCTGAGCTACAAGAACAGTATGAATCACTTAGCATGCTGTTCTTGCAGCTCGGGTTTAGGACTTCTTAGAGCTTTGACGCATCACCTGGGCAGAAAATTTTTCTTGTCTGGTGAACCACAATTTTGTGTGATTGGTCAGAAATTTAAAGTGGGCGTGGCTACTACACTAACAAATGCTGCAGTGGGTGGGAGGACCCTATGAGGACTTCCCAAGAGTTCCACACCTGAGTTCTTGCGATGTTTGAAATGTCCTGGCCAGGAAATATGTTGTTTTGCCAGCTTTGTTTTTAGCACCCTTTACTCCACACAAGAAAAGGTTCTCCCGAGAATATGTGTCTACAAAAAGCTGCAAGAAAAGAATGATGTGATTTTGTTCTTGCAGATCTTGGAGAGACAACATATTATTTTGTTCTTGTGCAGTATTTTTTGGCCTTAAGTCCTCCAAGAGTGAAGCAAATGTTTAGTTTTTGCAAAAGGCTGTTCTCTACAAAAGCATTAAAGACAGTACTTTCCTGGGCTTCTCCAGATCTAGTCGTTTCAAAATTATCCCAGTGGAATCACTTTCAACTGATCAGGCAGACTGAAACAAATGTCTGCCTCCACCAACATTAGCGCTGTGACACAGATGTTGTTTAGCTCAGAAAACAGTGGTGAAACTTACAGTTGTCTGTTGTGAAAGAGTGGACAATAAATATCCTCTAATATTGCGCTGTATCACACAGGTATTAACATTTTGAGTTTGAGGTTGTTTTGAATTAATCAATTCATATAACATTTGGGGGCTCACTCTTCTACGGACTCACTGTGATAGTACACTAATGATTATACATGCACCTCAATACATTCAGGATTCAGCAAAATTGTTCCCCTTAGGTTACTGATTCAAGCTACTCAAGCTTTACAGTTATAGATAGAACGTATATCCTACCATTGGCCCCCTAATTCTTAATGTTATTAATAGTAGTCTAATCTCCAGCATGGTGCTAAGAAATTTTAAACATGCTGTGGTGCAACCAGAACTTTGGCCTTGTCAAATTTTAGGCCCATCTCCAAGTTGCCTTTCTTGTCCAAAATTTTAGAACAAATTGTTTGTACCCAGCTCAAGGCCTTACTGGGTGAGAGTAAAATTTCCAGGGTTCTAAATGTATCACAGCACTGAATCTGCTCTTTTAGGGGTTTTTGTGTTTTACTTGTGCTTTTGGATGTAACTGCTGCTTTTGACACAGTTGCCCATGACATTCTCATTTCTAGACTTGAGTAGTGAGCTGGTATCACTGGCTCTGCTTTGCAGTGGTTCAGGTCCTACCTCTTTGATAGGAGTTTCTGTGTCAAGATGGATGATTTCACTTCTGTTTCTGCTCCCCTCCCATTGGGGGGTACCCCAAGGCTCCATCCTTAGTCCTCTCCTGTTCTCACTTTATGTGCTGCCACTTGTTGCTATTTTTAGAAAGCATGGTGTGCCATTTCATCTACATGATGATGACTGTCAGGTCTATTTCCCCATAAAACATAATGGTCTTGTTCAACCTCTTTTTGACTGTCTTGTTGAAATAAGGGAATGGATGACACTGAATTTCCTTCATTTCAATGAAAACGATTTCTCCTTCTTGGCCCCATGAATAATACATCATCAATAATATATTGTAAAATGGACCTTAGACTGAAACTTGACTCACATGTTTACCCCTGTGGTGTACAAGCTCAATCACCCTTATGTGCCAACTCGTGCCCTAAGAAGCTGACCAGATGCTTCTGACTATCCTTAAAACCTTCTATAAATCCAAAGGAGGCAGAGCCTTTGCAGTTTTTGCTCCATAAATGTGGAATGAGCTGCCGCTGGAGGTCAGGCAGGCTCCATCTCTTGTTGCTTTTAAAACTCGTTTAAAAAAAACACCTCTTCTCCCTGGCTTTTAACCCAGAATGACTTGGCAAATGTGCCTTAATCTTTCACCTTTTTAATCTTTTCTATGTACCTGTACTATTTTATATATCCTATAGTTCTTATGTGTTTTATTTTATTACTGTTTTTATTTCTTTTTCTTTTTTGTACAGCACTTTGGTCAGCAGTCATGTTGTTTTTAAAGTGCTTTATAAATAAAGCGGTATGGTATGGTATGGTATGGTATGGTATGGTATGGTATGGTATGGTATGGTATGGTGTGGTGTGGTGTGGTATGGTATAGTATGGTTTGGTATGGTATGGTATGGTATGGTATGGTATGGTATGGTATGGTATGGTAAATAAATAGGATAAAGTTTATGAGGTCCTTTCTACTACGGCCCATGAAACTGTCTTTACGTACAGTAACCCCTGATAAAGTTATATTATTTTCTTATAGTACATATTTTTTTCTGAACAAACGTCAATGTTTTATTTTGTTTGCATTTGCAAAGAGTCCAGAATTCTTTGTTTCCTCTTTGATCTGCAGTTTATCCCAAACTTAAATTGCTAACAATCCTGCAAGGACAAACAGAAGCTGAATCAGTCATCTAGTTCAAAACACTGTGTGTGGAGGAAACCAGTGACATAATGGGGTGGCAGCATCATGTGGGCATGTTCATGGGTAAGAATAGACTAATCAAAGCCCAGACCTAATTCAAATGGGGAATATGTTGCAAGACTTGAAAATTGATTGTCTCAGTTCAGTCTCACTAAGCTTCAGCTGTCTTGGAAAAAAGAATTCCAGTCTTCAGATGTACAAAGCTGGTAGACATAATCCAAAAAACTTGCAACTATAATTCCAGTAAAAGACGGTTCTGGAAAGTATTGACACAGGGCGGCATGATTGTCATGCACACCATACATTTCAGATTTTTATTTGTGAATTATTTTTTGTTGTGTCTCATTTTCCTTCCACTTCACAATTAGGAACTACTTTGTGTTGGTGTTTCACATGACACCACCCTGGAATACATTTCTGTTGGATACAGTTTGTGTGACAAAATGTTAAAAAAATCTCAAGGAGTATGAATACTTTTGCCAGGCTCAGTAAGTCTCTTCCCATGTTTATTTTTGTCAGTCCAAAAATGAAACTTTTCCAAATTAGTCACTTTATGCAAGAGAAGTGAGAACAGGTTAATGACCATTGTTCAACTTGAATCTACCAAATTTAGCAAATCCAAATGTTTCCATTGGTCATTCTGATCCATCTCTGCACAACAACCAACTGCAGACCTTCTATTTATCCTGAAGAGAAGTTGTCATGTGGATCATTAACTAGACACATTACAGTAAAATTGCATTCAAGAACCCTGGCCGTTCTACTTTGCATTCCTGTCACAACCTCTACGTGCCTCACAGAGGGGAAAGATGTGCATGAACTCAAGGCTAGAAGACAGAATGTACCTTCTGAAAACTCCCAGGTGATGAAGAAAGTGCTTTTCCACTCATATTAATAGGCATAATTACAAAAGATTGCTCTGTTTAAAAGTAGACAAATTTTATTTAGCGGAAAAAGTGGATTTTATCACGGAAAACATCCCTTGTTCTTTGCTTGAGGCAGCCGGATGGAACATTTTGAAAAGCAAGAACGTCCTTGCATCAATAATTCATAGGATGCCACTGATGTCGTGTTACATTTTAACATTTTCATCTCCATGTGAAACTGAGGTTAAGGTGTGAGGACATGGGTATACATAGTAATGGTACTGATTGACTTTCTTCTGACTCTCAGTGAATAAAGTGAAAAACGACTTTCCGATCATTGTGCTATTTACAGCTTGGCTATAAAGATTTCTGGCCAATATATTCCCTCGCGTAACTGATTTCCTCTTACAGCCATGACCCGTGGGGCAAGAACGTACTACTGACCACAGTATTCCACAACTTCATCAGATAAGTGGTTCTTAGGCAAGTGGTGCTCGAAAGAATTGAAAGAAAGGACGCTTTTGTCATGAATCAATGCAGAGATTTCCACTGGGATTAACAGAGATGAGCTGTGGCTGAACAGCAACCATGTCACATATCATACCCAGAGGACACATTGATTCAGTAGCAGAAATTACAGTCCTAATTAATACAGAACCACCAGAACATTCCGGTACTTAAAGATATTATTAACATTTACTTTAATTTTAAAGTCTTTTTTGTCAGTTTTAATTTATTATATAAATTAATTCAAGATTAATACCAGTGATCAAAGTAGCACAAAGTCACAAAGCACTTCTGTTAAAATGTACAAAATCAGGCATCATTAGTGTTACTCTGCATTGTTTATATCTTAGTGTAAACCAAGTATTAACACACTGTATTAATTGACACAGCTGTTTTTTCTCAATTACCTTTTCCTTTTAAAGGTCAATTACCAAAGTTATTTATATTTGTTCATTTCCAGAATAATGAGAGATCTGTTTTCTAACTTTTATCAAATTCAGAGGTTTACTCACTGTACTAAGGAATTTGGAGGAACTTTCTTTAGGCTGTATAACTTGAGTCAAAGGTTTTGGATTTCCTTGCACAAGATTATCACATGGTTTGCCTGGAATTTGGCCTATTCCTCTTTACTGAACTTGTGTGACCGAGTTATGTCTTTAGGCTGTCTTGCTTGCACAAATTTTCTTCCAGAGACTGAGATCAGAGCTTTGTGATGGACACTCCAAAACAATGACTTTGTTGTCCTCAAGCCACTTTGCAACTTATTTGGTGATATGCTTAGGGTCATTGTCCATTTGGAGGATCCCCAAGCTGTACCTTCATGATTGATGTCTCGAGATGTTCCTTTGATATTTGAACATAATGTTATTACTCACGATACCATCTATTTTGTAATGTGCACTAGTCTCTCCTCCAGCAAAATAGCTGCAGAACATGATGCTGCCATCCTGTACTTTGCAGTTGCGATTGTGTTCTTGGGCTTGAGCGGCCCACTTATTCATCCAAACGGAACAACTGTTATTACACTTGCAATGTTGTACACTGTAGTCCGGCTTTTTATGTTGCTATAGGAGTAGTGTCTTCATCCATCTTCTTCAGCCATGTCATCATAATCTGAGCTGTCCCAAATTGTTTAAAGGCACAGTAATCTCTGCGTACATAAACTCCTGAATTTGAACAAATAAAAAATTAGTTTGAGGTATTCTTATTCCTGTCTTCATATTCGCACCACTGTTTCCTAATCTAAGCAGACTTGATCCATGCCAGTGGATCTTGGCTGGAGTCCACAGACAGGATGGAAACACCTGCGCAGACCTGAAATCCCAAGTCAGGGTAACACCTTATTCAAAGAATTTATTATGAGCCAATGATGTGTGGTATGCTGATGCTTAACCCACTAATGACGGTAAGTTGTTGTTTCACTATCGTACTGATTTAGGCAAATGACAGTAGAATGAAGAATAATCATCTGAGCAGCGTCTGTTATATTTCTGAGGAAAACCGCGTTTTAGTTTCCTGTTTTTTATTATTATTATTATTATTAGATTATTTATTTGTTGCATAACAGGAATATGTCTGACATCATGACTTAGCTTTATTTATCTTTGTTAAACTAAACTGTAGTTATAAAACCTTACCTGTGGAGGCTGGTCAGAATCCTCTCACAACTTCCATTTTTGCTCCGTCCCTGGCAGATAGCGCGCAGGGTTCTCATCGGGGGAGGGGAAACACTATACGCGTGGGTTGTTGTTTCTCAGGTCAAACTTAAAACCACAAATCTTCATGTGTTCGATGGAAATCTCCCGTTGCAGTGCTGATCAGTCGTGCTCCGGCTTGCTCCTCCCTTCCTCGCCGCCCCAGACTGACACCAACTGCGAGTCCAAATCTGGATTTTATCGTCCTTCCAGTGTCTGCCTGCACGATCCAGGGGCGCCACCAAGGGGGACAATGGCCACCCAGATAAATAGGATAGATCAGGGGTTTTCAGCGTTTTTCAGTCTGGGACCCCCAAACTGATAGAGGGACGGAGCAAGGACCCCCTAGTCAGCACACCAGTTGAGTCTAGCTGGTGTGCCTAAAGAATGTGAGCATTTCTGACTAAAATGCATTCATTTATTTCTCCATTTTAGTTGGTTACAGAATGCTGGATTCATGTTAATGTGCGTTTAATGACATAACCATGAAAGAAAAAAAATATACAAAAAATAATGTCTAACCAAAAATCTCACGACTGCCCTGCAGTACTGCAACGGACCCACAAGGGGTCGTGACCTCATCGTTGAAGACCTCTGGTATAAATTCGTTATTTATTACAATGTTGTCCTAGTGGAAATAAGTTCCTGTGGTGTACATTATATATGGATTCAATACCTGCTTGTTGCTTTTGCATGAATTATTGCATCAATGCGGCGTGGCGCCAAACAGCCTTTGGCTCTGCTGAGGCCATAATGAAGATCAGGTTGCTTTAGTAGCAGCCTTCAGCTCGTGGTTAGCTCATTGTTGGGTCTGGTGTCTCTCATTTTCTCCTGTTCATCTGCTCTTCAGGCCAGGCGAGTTTGCAGACCAGTTAAGCCTGGTCTTTAAACCAGGATTAGTACCTTTGGCACCATGGCCAATGGTACAAAGTTCTGTAGGAAAATCAGAAATCTCCATTAAGCTTGCCAACAGAGGGAAACATGAAGTGCTTTGACATTTTCTTGGGTTGCACTATCCACTCATCCTCTAAACTGAGACCTTAATTTCTGAAAGAAATGCAAAACATATTTAATGTAAGAAAAAAAGAGGTCTTTAGACTTCTTAACCAAGCAAAATGCATGTGGGTCGTCTCTGGTTTAGGAGCGGCCAAACACAAGGAATGTGACCACTTTATCCCATTTCATAGATGCCTTCCCCTTAAACTATTGAATGGAATTTGCTTCACAATCCTTTAAAGTGTGCGGTTATCCTTGTTGTTTGTGCACCTTTTACTTTCACTTTTTCTTTCCACTAAACTTTCCATTAATATGCTTGGATACTGTCTAGTCAGCAGTCTTCCCCATGATTGTGTGGGCTGTAACATTTGTGTTAAAAGTATTTTTAATGATCTAATAATATTCAGAATGTTTTGACAGAAACATCATTTGGGGTTTTCATCTACTCCAAGTAATCATCAAAATAACAGGAACAATTAAAATACACTGTATCTCAGTTACTGAAGCTACATGTGACCTTCAATATTTGAATGATTAAAAATCTACTTTTCAGTGATCCTTTATTTATGAGATGTACATGTATTTATTTCTACCCATGTGTCATTTTTCACCCGTCACTTCCTCTGAGCCTTGCCTTCTTCCTCTTAATACAAGCTTTATGTAAAATATCCCTTAAGTGCATTATTCTCTCCAACTCTAAAGTCCTGTTTTGGAGCATCTGGGTTACTGTTTTTATTATTCAAAATGTGTGTACAGTTCACCTATTGTTTAGGCAACAGCATACATAGTGGTGTGTTCTGTCTACGTTTCCATCAGGGTAGAATTCAAGGATGACAAAGGCTTTGATTGGGGTCTTATTTATTAATAGACAATCATTCAGAAAATGTGGCTGCCATAAATTAGTTGCTTTGTACAATACCAATTAGTTAAGGCATGATTAGTGGAGGATGTGGCAGAAAATCCAGTGAAACCCAGAGCACCCTCAGAGTCCAACAAAGGCAAAAAGAACTGTTCATTTTCCAGGTTAGAGAAATAAAATGGCACATTAGCTAGAGAAACACATGCATTTGAACTCTAGAAGATGAACAGTTTACATCATGATAAACAATGCAAATGTAAAAGCACAGTGAAATGCTTCCAGTCTCTTTTATGGAGTGCCTCTTTAAATAAAAGAAGTGCATAGAAGGAAATCGACAAGGTTTAACATGAAAGTGGCTAATAGGTTTTGTCAAGGAACCTTCAAAGACAGTAAAGACATGCTGCTGCAGTCTGAGTTGTAGGTTTACAAAGCCAGTTTTTCCATTTTAAAAGAATAAGAAATGTGTTTAAAGCTTTAAAAAAAAAAAAAAAACTGTTGTGTTCTTAGAAGGATGACAGCTCTGTTTCAGTAAAACAAGTCTTTATTAAGGACTTCTACTGGGAGCAAACTATGCATTTCTGTCTTAGACAAGGTAAATGCTGCATCAGTTGCATGGTATTCAAAATAAAAACATTTAAAATCTTGCCAGGTAAAATACTGCTTTAATTTGCCTACAAAATAACAAATATAGGAATTAAACCAAGGGAACCCAAAATCAAGAAATGCATAGCTCTGAAAATCATTTGTCTACAGTGAGATGATTGCAGTTGTGTTGTTCTGAGAGTTGCCGGCACCAGGCCAGACGGTGGAGACAAAGTTGTTTGTTGTTATCTCAGCAGGTCCAGTCACCAGCGAGGGCTCAGTATGTGAGAGGACTCAGGATAAAAAGGCGATCCTCCTCCTTCCTGATCCACTTCAGAAGCTTGTTGACAGCAGAGACCGCCAAGGCCTTGGTTGCCAACGGACTGAAGCAGAGGTAGACCTCAAAGCCGCTTGTCACCTGCAGTGAAAAAAGCAGATCAGGAAAAGTGTCATGAAAATACAACATGACACAACATTCACTTAGGCTCCATTACTCCAGATATTTTAAGTTTTATAAATTACTTTCTTAATATACAGTCTTTGGGATTCCAGTAAAAAAATCCTGCAAAACGAATTTCACTCCATTGGCTGGCGATATTGTCAACAATAACATTTGAAGGAAGAAGATCCTGAGCATGGCTAAACCTGGGGACTCGCTACAAGACTCAGTCTTCACAGATTTTGAATAAAACCTGGATTTCACACTAAGACTGGTTTCGTCAGGTTTTTTTTACACGAATAATCACATTTAATAACTGCGCCTGCAGGGGGATCACAGAATTTATCAAACCACCAATTTAAAATACTTTTAAGTTTATCAAATGAATTGATTTAAATTGAGTTAACTGTACGTTTTTGTAACACTCATGTTAACATTTTTTTTTCTTTTATGAGGTTTGTGGTTTTAGGAATTACTCTTAGTGTTGGCTTTGTACTAAAATGTTTTTTTATTTTTTCTTTAATAACACTAATGTTTGGACTGGAATGCATAAAAAATATATAGAAATAAACATAAATAACTTGATTCTAATTGGAAATCAATTCATTCAGAAATCTAAATTAAGCTCCAACTAAACTACTTTACTTTATTCATTGCTTACACCTGTAATTTGGGAGCATTTTTACATTTATGTTCAATTTATTTAATGTTTAGTTCTTTCCAATAATTTCTCGTTTACTGTATTTGAGGCTTAAATATCTCGGTGTCTCTGTTTGCTTTTTTTACATCACTATGTGATGACCTGCTGACTGTCCCCAGCTACTGCAGACTGATCCAGAATTTCCCCGCCTGAAAATCGGAGGTAGAAAAAAACACAAAGGGCAAAACAATCATGCAATGTGTCCCCAGTTTAAAGCAGTGTTGGGTTAAAATTCCTACAGATTTTTGTTATCTTTGACACGGTTTACCATTTTGTCAGTCATAACCATTTAACCTGTTAAATGGTTCCGCTGTTCTTCTGCAGTAGAGAGCAGCACCTCACAAGCCAAGACGATGCATGAAACGAGTACATGACGAGGAGTAAGCGTTTCATAAAATTGGTTTTAAAGTACAGTATATCGGTCCAGGTTTAACAACTAGAAAGTAAGGTCTTCCTGCTTGTCGAATTCTAAGGTCCAAATGCCAAAAACTGTGCTCACATAATTTGGATCATTTCAGCCTTTGACACCTTAGAAAACCTTTTATAATCCAGCTCCTTCTGAAGAAAACTAGACTCTCTCTCCACCATGCTTGTTTTGTAATAGACAGTAGCCCAGCAGATTGTAGGAAACCTCTGATAAGTTTTAACAATAATTAAAAATAATAATAAAAAACATACAAATTAGGAATCTGACTAAAAACACTGGTGCCGCAGAATATTATGTCATCAGTAAAGTTGACAAATTACAGAGGAATCTTCAATATTATTAAAACAAAATAATAAAAACTGTTAAATTAAATTTATAATTGACTAAACTGTAAAGCTGAAAATTGCTCCATATGTGAAGCGTAAACAAACCTATTTTTAAAAATTAGGCTACTTTAACCTAATTGCCAGATTAATGTATGTAAACTAATGACAAAAAAAACAAGCAACTGATGGTGAGCTTATCTTCTTCCGAGACATAGGTGAATAACTCTAGAATTGTATTCTACAAAGAGTCTATTATTTTTTACAATAACATTTATATTTATGTTGGACAAAACATGCAGCTACATACTGTACACTGTTCCTCTAAAGTAGCAACATTTGTGCATAGAGCAGTGCAATATATTGCATCACAACTATCATCACAACATTAATGTGTGCAATATTGGAATTGCAAAGGAATGCTTGGATGCAATATTTGGAAGCCTGTCACATTTCAGATGTGATGCATTAATAATCTGCATTTAAATATTACATTTGGCCACTTGGATTGACCTTCACTGTTCTTTTATGCCCACAACTGACATAGATGTAAGAACCCAGATCAGAAAGCTCATTGTGATAATATTCGGGTTAAAGGTAATCAATGTTGTTATTGCAATCTTCAGCAATACTATTACAATGTCATTGTGCAGCCCTAGCAGTACAGAACATGTCATTTGATGGGCTATAGTCTTGGCCTTTGTTTTGGTTTGGTTCTCTGTTGTCTCTCTTTCTCCAGGTAGCAGGTAGTTGAGGTTGGAGCAGTGCTCCATTGGAGATGCTCTACACCTTAGCACGTTGCACTCAGCAGTTTCTAGAAGAGCAGGAGGAGAGCGTGGGTCTCCATTGGCTGCCAACCCTTGAGTATCACAGCAGATTTTATTTTGTTCCATTGTTCATTCATCCACACATTTTGCACTTGTTCATACCTAATGTGCATACAGATTTCCTGACTGACATGATCCCACATTTTTTTCTCTCTTCATTACATCTCTCCTGAATGAAACGCAATATGAAGCCTCCCTGTTGTGTCACAGCGTTGAACCAGAGATGGGTGGAATACAGTAGAAGAGGTCAGAAACACGAAACTCCTTATGTTCTCATGCTGGGTTAAAATTTACTGTGAAATGCCACATCAGCACTGATTTTCTGAGGTGCAGTTCTACTCGCTGCTTGTTCTGGCAAATAAATGCCACTATTTAACGGAAAAAATCATTTTAATATACTAGAATTGCTCTGTAACAACATTACATGTCTGGTCAGCTTACTTGTTCAAGGCAGGAACTTTAAAGTTTATGATTTGGGACTTGACTTGAGACTTACCCGTCTTGACTTTGCAGTCAGCTTAGAACTTGAATGCCTTACATTGAGATGACACAAGACTTGCGTGGAAAGACTTGAGACTTACTTGAACCAAAAAACTAAGACTTGGTCCACCCTCTGCTTATTTGAACCTTCTTCTTTTCTCTCTGAATGCTTCAGAAATTCAATAAATCTATTATTTCTGTACTTTCTCAAACAGTGTAGGAACCCGGAAAAAAGCATGAATGCAGTTTCTGGTATCAAGAGGTTTTTCTGGAGAGGAACCCCAACATTCAGTCACCAACAGTCACTCACCCAGGCCAGCAGGTTTTCCATTTCACTGCAGCGGTAGAAGGAGCGGAGAGGTCTGGTCTGATGGTGCAAACAGCTGTGAAGGTCCTGGTAGAGTTCCATAAGTCTCTCCTGCTCTTCATCAGACTGGTACACCTCAGGAAACTCTGGGCTGGACAAAGAAATCATGCACCAACAGGATTGTAGCATAAATAATGTTGAGGAATAACCTCCCGCCTGTATAAATGAACTAAGATGGAGGTAGAGAATTACTAATTAATTTGAATAATTAGCTATTTCACCAGACATGACCTCTCACCTGGTGTACAAGCCTGAGCTCTTAGATTTGTACAGGAAATGCCTGAGCTCTGGGATTCCAACCTGCGCCACTGAGTAGATTGGGCATTTGAGCGCATCCTTCATGGCCTGGTAGGCGCTGCGCTTGCTCAACCTCTCCATGAAACGCTGCTTGCAGTCAGACATGTTAAAAAAGTCCTCTCTGTCAGTTGAGACCAGGATGAGGCAGAGCTCCGAAGCAGGCTCCAAGTAGGAAATGTGGGCGTGAAAAAATCCAGCCGTGTTGAACTTTGGCAGGCAGATCGGTGTCCAGCCCTCGCCTTCCCTGAAGGACGAGGAGGAGCCGACGAGGTTGAACACCAGATGCAAGTCTATGTGGTGCAGGAACTGGTCCTTCTTTCTGACCAGAGTGACCAGGCGGTCGCCGGCCAGCAGGATGGAGAACACTAGGTTCTTGGCTTTGGCTGCCTGCAGGCTGGACGAGACCACGTCCCTGGCGGAGCTGGCCAGAGGCAGGCAGGTGACGGCGCTGAGCAGCAGGCCCGGGTCTCGTTCCAGACGGTGCAGCAGATTGTCTGTGAGGTACTCGGAGCCTGCGAGCAGGCGGCGCAGGTCGTAGTTCTGCTTGTGCTGAAAGATGTGGTTGAGCTGTGTTAGGGTGAGCAGGCTGACGATCTGGTAGTAGATGTACTGAAGCTCCCGAAGCAGCTCCTTGTCTGACTGACCGGTCTTGGACACCCCCACCAGGACCAGAGGACTCTTGGTGAGGAAAACCACCTGACAGCCATCTAAAAGTGTCAACAGAAGGGTCAGATCTTTTAGCTGCTTAATGTGAAATGGCTGAAATACCTACTGTTTCTGACAACACTCAACTTCCACCTGTTGTTGGCCTTCTGCCCGTCTATGATTTTCTCGGCTGCATCCCCAGTCAGTCAAGCAGCCAGAGTTTACACAGCTAATTTTCCACCAATCACGGCCTCTTTTTGTGTGGACAGCTTGTGTTATAGACTGTACCCAATTTGTTCATCTAATCCAACAGTTTTCTCTAACAAGTTTTTTTCACCCTTTAAAATGGTGTTCATAGTCCTGTGACCTGCTCTGCGAGCTGCTGTAACCCTAACCTCGGTTTAAGAGAGATTTACACAGAGAGCAGCCGAAACACTTGTCAATACATTTTAAAATGCTTAAAAAAAAAAAAGAAACGCCATGCTTACAGTACAGGAGAACAACGTAACAGTTTTACCCGCAGATGAATAACTGGAACTGCATCGAAATATGTTACGAGCAAATTATCAATGTCACATAAAAAAAAAAATAAAGGTACTAACGAAAGCCTATCATTATAGCCAATTCTCTTTACTGATTGGTAATGTTGTGAAGATAAACAGTCAAGTAATTGGATAAAAGGTTATTAGTATTTAATACTTTTTATTTAAATTACATGTTACATTTATGTGATGTTTATTCTATAGCACTGAAATGAACTATACTCTTTACCTTGTTGACCTTTTTTAGTTATGTTTCAATTTATAAACGGGACTCCTTATTTAACAAAAATTCCTTTATAGGTTCAGAAAATTAGATAACCTATAAATTCACTCAAGTTGGAGTGTTAATCAACTTCAGTGGCAAAAGATCATGTTTTTCAGTCACTCAATTCAATCAGTAAAACACATTATATGGATTATTCACACACACATCCATGTTTTACTATCTTTATGAGGACTTTTCAGTTACTTCCATTGACTTCCATTCATTTTCCTTGATTTTTAGTGCCTAACCCTGACCCTAACACTAACCCTAACCCTAACCAGTTAATACCTAACCCTAACCCTAACAATAACTCAATTCATACCCTAGTCCTAAACCTAACCCCTGTCCCAAGAACGGAATTTGGAAAAGTGAGGACCAGGAAAATGTCCTCACTTTGTCAAAATGTCCTCACTTTGCGATAAAAATACAAAAATTGGTTCTCTCAGCAACAAGTACAAGTACACACACACACACATAACTGGGGCAGGAGTACCTTTCTTAAAGTTGCAGTCCAAAGTTCACACTGACACACCTAACTAAATACACAACTCGAGCCTGCCGGTGTTTTTTCTATCTGTGTGTGTATATCAGTGTATGTGCGCATTTGTGTGTGTTCAGTGCAACATTTCTTCTTGCCGTACGACCGACCTGTGAACAAAGGGTTTTCTGGCTCAGCGGCTGTCCCGTCTCTGACCCCGCCGAGATGCACACTTCAGTGGGCCTAATTCGACTGGACTGTGAAAATTAGCCAATTTTGAGTAGTGAATAAGTGAAGGAGATTGAGGGAGTGAGAAGTCAGTGAGGTTGGTGCTATAGACAAGCAATGGCTCAAATATTGCAATGGTTTTCAGGATTAAAGAGGTATAAAAATGGGTATGATTATGTGCCAACTGGCAAAATGGAAACAGGAGAAGATCAGCAGTTTTTTTTTGGTTTTTTTTGTGGCGCTTCCTTGTGGTTTAAGATAAGATACAGAAGAATGTGAACCACATGTTGAGGGTTGCAAAACCTTTCTCGGAAGGTCCAGCAGCTAGGGGTTAGTGATACGGTTTATTTAAGTTTTAGTCTGAAAACAGAGAGGGGACCAGCCCCAGCTTGTAGGACAACACATGATGTGAAACATACATCCCTTTAATCTGAGTCTTGATGGGTTACAGAACCTGGAAAGTCTTGTAAAATCCATGCGAAAGAATGTTTTTTTTTTTTGTTCTTTAAAAGAGGGACCATAGATTTAGTTGCAAGTTACATCAGCCTGTCCTTTTAATAGATCTAGAGGTCAGATTCTGATGTTAACGTCCAGAGCTAAAAGTTCCTGAAAAAAACAGGTAATTGAACATCTTGTCATTTGATTCTTGGTTAAAGTTTGGCAATTTTCTAAACCACTTAAAGGCTTAGTTTAGGTTCTGTTTGAAGCAGCTGGTATTTTATCTCATTTTGTAAAAATCCTGATTATTTGTATCCAGAGGTCTAAGCTAGCAGCAAGTCTGAGAGGGATCAAGACCAAGTGGACTTCCATCATCTTCAAACAACTCTAATTTTCAATAATATTATAATGTGTGAATTCTATTTCAAGGATCTTTTAACTGTTGTAAGGAATGCATTGGAGTGGTTATTTACACAAAAGGCGATGAACAATTATGCAGGAGTGTGAAACACCTGCTAAGAATAGAACGTTTCCTGTCAGAGTATACATTCCTGAAACTTCCTATCTGATTTAAAGGGAAACAGGGAAATATAGTATGAGATTAATCTACAGCAGAGATTATAACTGCCTAGAATCTATTAATAGAACCTCACTTCAACTATCCTGAACTATCCTTTTGAAGGAAAATATATTTGCATATCATGCAACCTAAGATCCACTCATTGTCTGAGCTGTCAGAGTTAAATACCATTTAACCTTGTTTCCTGTCTCTGAAGCCTCCCGTCTGTTTAGTCTGGTCTGACTCTGAGGCAGTCTCTGTTCTCAGACTGCTGATGGATATTGACACCCCGTGAAGCAATGTGACATAAAACCATAAGAAATCCTTTGGGCTTGTTTAGACTTTTTCATCTGATCTTTGCCCTCTCTGCTTATAAACCGACGCCATGCCCCATGACCTTTCACTCCTTCTCTGTACAGCAGTGGAGGTGCTGGTTAAGGAGCTGGGTGTGCTGCTGAAGATGCTGGACCAAGAGAAACTCAGCAAGTCCACCCAGGAGAAGAAAACCTCAGTGTGGAACCTCTTACAGCAGATCCAGACAACAGGTCAGGGGAAGTACACAAAGATAAACATGGTCAGCATGGGATGTTGAAATAGTACTTTGGATAAGTTCATTTGCATTTTAGTAAGAACCAAAACAGATTTTTAGTATTTTGGTTTATTTTGTGGGAAAGGCAAAACTGTGTTTATTAAATAAGTTCAGTGTTATGAAATGACAAGCACATATTTAAAAATGTTAGAATATACAGTGTAAATAAAAACAGAATGAGATGAACTGCATGTACTTTAGAGCTTAGCAATGGGAAACTTTGGACAGTTTTTATCACAACCAAAAACAATCATCACAGTTTTTTAAGCAAAAAATCTATGACTACATATGGCCAGAGCACCACAAGACTAAATACTGCTTTAAAAACAAAACTTACCCATTATCAAAAAGATAACGACAACTGTTATATTATAGTATAGCTGCACTGTAAGCATGATAACTGGCTGCAATCACATTTTCAAAAGTAAATGTAGCATTTATTGATGATTCCATGAAACCAACCGTGGTGAAACAGTTCAATGGACAAAAATAACAATTTCAAATTATACTATCAGTTTCTGAGGTTAGCAAACAACATCAGAGTTTGGCATTGTTATTACTGGTTGACCAAGTCTTATCATATTTTTTTCCTTAAGAACAAATCTGGCTTTTAGTGGCGGACACCAGTAAAAGCCTCTGTTTGTTTGTTTGTTTGTTTGTTTTTTTCTTTATTGTTTTTTTTAGGTTTTACTGTGACTAACTCTATGTGCTCTCTTTCAGACTCTAACCTTGAAAACTGGCTCAGAGTTTATCTGTTCATTCTTTCTAGGTGAAACAACTAAAGGAGCTACATCCATTAACATTTACTTTTCCTTCCCATAGAAAGGACTCCTGGATCAGTGCTTCTGTGTTCTTTGTGTGTCTCTGCTCTGTTCTCTCAAATCCCCAGTCGTTCATGGCAGATGGCCTCTCACACTGAGCCTGGATCTGCTGGAGGTTTCTTCCTGTTAAAAGAGAGTTTTTCCTCTCCACTATCGCTACATGCATGCTCAGTATGAGGGATTGCTGTAAAGTCAACGCCAGTGACTGTCCACTGTCTCTACATGCTCATCCAGGAGGAGTGAATGCTGCAAGTCACTGACTGGATGCAATCTGCTGGGTTAGNGACTGGATGCAATCTGCTGGGTTTCCTTAGACAGAAAAACTTTTTATCCAATTTGAATAAATAACTGAATCTGACTGCACTGTTCAATGGTTAGGATTAATTGGAATGTATGTACCTGACTTTTGTGCCTTGAGACAACATGTGTTGTGAATTGGCGCTGTATAAATAAACTGAATTGAATTGAATTAAAAGCTCATGAGATGTAGAGCGGGGCGAGGCCATTTAAAGACTTAAAAACAAATAAAAGAATCTTAAAATCTTTGTTTCATTAAAATGTGAAAACAATTAAAGCCACCCCTTCAAATCATTAAAACAGTTAAGAAGGGGTCCATCAGAGTTTGTGTCACCCTTAAGTGCCACACAGATTTGGCAATTGTTGGCATAAAAATTAAAAGAGACACTGTGATAATGCTTTTTTGGTGTAGTGATCAGATAACATACCTAAGATGTCGGACACCTCAGGTGTCGGAGTCTCTGCACTCATTGTTTTGTGGTGCCTTTAATGTTTTTATTGATTCTATCATCTAGAATCAGGACCAGACTACATCTACGTAAACTCCTGTGTCTACAAAAATGGGACAAGTTTTGTGGAGTCTCTGTTTGAAAAATTTGGTGAGTTGTGATGCAACATACCCATGTCCGTGAATTTGAGATGCTCTTGATGTTGGGTAAGTTTTTGACTTTCAGTATCAATTTTTTTGCTGTTTTCCAGATTGCGAGCTCGGAGACCTAAAGGATGTTACAGATTATCTGAAAGATGACAAGAACACACAAGATGACACTTTAAAGCAGGCAAGTGAACCCATTCAAAATAAATGCACTGCTTATTATGAGTTACATATGTGTCAGCTTTAAGGTAAGCTAACTAAAATGTTTGGATGAGTTTTGTCTGTTTCTTCAAAATTTAGTCTCTAGGTCTTATTATGCAAATAAATATTACAGCTCCTTGTAAGGACTTATGAATACAAAGCAATGAAATATGGGATTCTGCTGGATGCATGAGGGATTTCCCCATGTTTGCACACTCAGTCTGTATGATGTTGGAAAACTGAGGATTAAGAGGTCCACCCATGTGTCTAATTTATGGAAATCGTTCACCGCTGAGGTTTATACACTGTAACTCTTTGGCTTTGAAAAAGAAGAAAATTGGCAATGAAAGAAACATGACTTTGTTTGTGTTTATGTGTCTGCCTTCGCAGAGCTGTACAGACTCCCCTCCCCCACTGCCCACAACGCCTCCTCCTGAGGATTACTATGAGGAGGCTGTGCCCCTAAGTCCTGGCATGGCTACTGAGTACATAATCACACGAGGTCAGCATGTTTAAAGCTGAACTTGGTGACCTTTGGTGTCAGTTTTCTATAGAAAACCTCCAAGTCAGTACTGATGATTTAAAATTATCTAAATATACTCATATATCATGTTGCTCCTAACATAATTACAAAGCTCAAGTTGGATTTAAGTGGATAAAGATGTAGTGAGTGAGTGTGGATTTTGTATCTTCTATTTTCAGACAGGCCCAGCCCTCCCAACTCTATAGATGATGTCTATGAAGATACTGACAACCACTATCTAGCTACATCCATTAACTCGCACCGCAAAAACTCCTGTGAGCTAATAACCCCTCAGACATCCTAGTTTCTTTTACTTCTTTTTCATCCAGTAAAGCATACTTTATCATCTTCATTGCTCTTGTAGACAATGACTCAGATGCTCTGAGCAGTTCATATGAATCATATGAGGAGGACGAAGAGGAGAGGAGCCCTGGTGTCACTCATCAATGGCCGTCGGATGAGAGCAACATACCTCCTGTCAGAGATTGTCGCATTTGTGCATTCCTGCTGCGTAAGAAACGATTTGGCCAGTGGGCCAAACAGTTCACAGTTATCCGGGAGAACAGACTACAGGTGAGAGGTTCTTAGTAACATGACAGCATCCCTTTAACTCGTCTCTTTTAACCACCTACAAACTAAAGTACATTGCAAAAGTATTCAAACTCCTTAATATTGTCCACATTGTGTCTCATTACAACCACAAACTTCAATGTATTTTATTAAGGTTTTGAATGTGATAGATCAACACAGGGTAGGACATAATTGCAAAGTGGGAGTAAAGTGATAAAATAAAAATCGGAAACTGTACTTTAGTCCGCCTTTGTGCTATCTCATCTCAGTATGAATCCAGGATTTCTGTGAAGGCCAAGAACATTTGTGAATAATTAGCATCATAAAGACCAACTAATACAGCAGACGGGTCAGGGAAAAGGTTTGTAGATGTTTTAAGCTTTAAAGATTATAGCACAACTGCAAACTTACCAAAACATGGCTCTCCACCTAAGCTGACCAAGTAAAGATAACATTAATCAGAGAAGTCAAGTGGTTCTAGTGACTTGGGAGGAGATGCAGAGATCCATAAATAGCTCAGGTCAGAGTATCTGTTAACAGAACAGCTATTAGTTATGGACTCAACACATCTGCCCTTTATAAATAGGGTAAGAAAAAACCAACAAGAAGTCTTATTTGTAGTCTCCACAAACTATGTAGGGGACACAACAAAAATGCTGGTGAAGGTGCAATAATCAGATAAAACAAAAATGGAATGCTGGATGGATGGAATGATGGAGCTAAATACAGGGCAATTCAGGAAGAAAACAGGTTTGAGGTTGCAAAAGACCTGAGACTGGAGCAGAGTTTCACCTCCCAGCATGACAACAGTCCTAAAACATACAGCCGGGTTGTTTAGTTTAAATGATATTGTCATGTTAGAATGACCAAGCCAAACTACAGACCTAAATACAATTGAGAAGCTGTGGTGAGGCTGTGCACAGACAGCCTCTCCATACAATCTGAATGAGCTCACTAAGCTATTTTGCACACAAGAATGACAAAAAAATAATTCAGTGCAAAGCTGATAGAGACATATCCCAAGAGACTTGCATCTGTAATTGCAGAGAGAAGTGGTTTTACCGAGTATTGACTCAGAGAGCTGAACACAAACCCACCCTGCAACTTTCAGATTTATACTTTTAAAACAAAAAAAAAAAAACTTCACAATTATACCCTACTTTGTGTTGGTTTATTGCATAAAATCCCAATAAGATACAATGCAGTTGGTGGTTGTGACAGACAGAAAAAATTTTAGAAAGCGTTTGCCAAGCACTGTACTTGTCTTCCTTCCTGCAGTGCTATAAGAACTCTAAAGACACATGTCCCTATGTGGACCTGCTGTTGCCCCAATGCTCTGTCGTCTATGTACCTAAAGACAGCAAAAAGAAGCACCATGAGCTGAGGTTCACCTTACCTAATGGAGATGGGCTGGTGCTGGCAGTTCAAAGCAGGGAACAGGCTCACAAGTGGCTAAAGGTAAATGCTACCTTTTTGTGGCAAATGTAGATTGAGAATTCTGCTTTCTCTTCATCACAAAAGGAACATTTGAATAAACTGTGATGTAAAAACGCCCCATAGGTTGTCAGGAAGGTGAGTAGTCATAGCGGACCACCTGACGAAGCCACATCTCCCAACACTCAGAGGAAAAATGAGCTTGACAAGGTGAGGATGTTCATACACAAGCTTCCCTGTCATTTTTTTTATTCCCAGGGTATAATTAGACATCTGAGGTGAGGAAAAGTTTGACTAAAGTAGCAATTATGCTGTCACCACCAATTTTCCTAAACAGTTGTTTGGCTTAGCACAGCGTGCCATGATGCTGTATTTGGCTCGCAGAAGGAAGGGGAGATGTGTAACATAATTAGGTGTTAAGGCAACAATGACAGAGGAGACGGTGAGTCAGACTTTGAACATCCTCTGACCCTTACTTAAAATTGTCCGAACATAAACTTCAAAAGCCTCTGACAGAAACAGAGATGAAACTTGGTTGCAGGGAGGAAAAGAAGAAGATGATAGGTCGGTTTGTCTTTATGCCTATAACTAAATTGAAAGTCTCTCTTTAAACACGTTAATCGGTTTCACTGTCTTGTGACCAGGGGTGAAAGCAAGCCGGTACGGTCCGGTACTGCGTACCACTAAAAGATTCAGCGCCAGTACACAGTACCAGGAAGAGGGAAAAACGGCTGTCTGCTATGAAGCCGTCATCCAGAACCAGTTCCGGCTGCAAAAACTCACGAGCACACAAAGAAGATACGCTACCAATAGGCAGTTTAAAACACAACTTAATCTGTTTCTAAATATAGCTTTTTTCCCCTCATTCCAAATAGTTTCTGAACTGTTCTGCTATGATGGAGCCTCAAAGCTCTTGCTTTACTTCTCTCCCCTCGGAGCTCGAGGCTTTTGTGAACGGCCGGCCTTTAAAACGAGCACCGTTACGTTTAATGTCTGTCTGCTCGCAGCTAAATACCCCAGTTAAAAGCAAAGGGAGAGAAACTAGTTGTGTTTCATGTTATTTTGCTGAATTGCAACAACACAGTACAGCTCGAAAACACCGTTACGACCAGAGATTTCACATACGCTACACGAGAGCGCATGCGCGCTTACCCCCGAAACAGAACGGTTGCCAAGGAGATCGGTGCATTTGATTTAATGGACGGGGAGATTTTACACAGGTGGTGCACAGATATAAAAAACCGCAGCTTGCATTAGGACAGGACGAACTACAAATCACTTAGCATCTACAGACTTTAAAAAAAACCTCAAAAACAACCGAACTGTCAAATTTTTTAATTTAAATGAAATCAAAACTTGACCACAATGCAGAGACCAATAACTTCTTTGTTCAAAAAAAAAATAAAAA
>JAHUTJ010042026.1:0-23272 GCA_036250325.1 Characodon lateralis
GAGCATCCTCTTCATGAGACTGTCCTACAACAACAGAGTGTCTTCAGTCAGAGGCTTCTTCAGATCTGCTGTAAGACGGAGCGCTACAGGAGATCCTTCCTGCCCACAGCATCTACAACGGCTCTTTGAGGAAACCTTCATAATATGAGCTACAACAACATTCAATTTCCCTTTGGGATTAATAAAGTATTTTTGAATTGAATTGAATTGATCACAGGGCCAACATTGAAGCAAACGTTTGTCTTGCCTTTTAAAACATTTTTGTAGTTCTTTGCCAGATGTTGGTTTTGTGAACATAAACTGAAACATTTCTTCAGTTAAACACATTTCACAGGACCTCATGTAACCTCACACGTAGTGATGGAAATTTAGCACCGGCAGAATCAGTGCAAATGTGCAGCAGTTTGTAATTTCCCTGCTTCTAACTTCAGCCACGTTTGTCTCCCTTTCTCAGACGGGGGAAAAGAGAGAGCTCTATCACTTTCACTACACCACGTGGCCCGATTTCGGTGTCCCCGAATCCCCGGCATCCTTCCTAAACTTCCTCTTCAAAGTGCGGGAATCCGGAGCTTTGGGGATGGATCATGGACCGTCTGTGGTGCACTGCAGTGCTGGGATTGGACGCTCCGGGACGTTCTCATTAGTAGACACATGTCTCGTCCTTGTAAGTACATGTGCTTGCCACTTCGTTCTAAAAGTCTTCTGAGGGTAAAAATGTAGCGTTTTTATTTTATCCATCTTATAAAGTGTTGCTTTGTTTTTTAATAGGAATATAAGGTGCCATGTGTGTCTTATGTGCTTGAAAATGGCCAGCAAAAAATATATTTTCCTAAATCAAGTTTTCCTAAATCATAAGAAGTTGGAAAACCAGACATTTATCTTTGTGTGGGAAGTTTTAACCCATAGCTGAAGTTTAACTTGGTAATAATAGTTCAGAGTTCCTTCTTTAAATGTCAGTATTTGAGTTCATCTTTCCTGTTGTTTTAAAATGGAATAAAGAGCCCGTTTTGTAATCGGTGTATTCAATATCAAGGCCAATCGGGCCTTTTCTGAACACATGGTCACACGCATGAAAATCAAGTAATTAAATATGCCATGCAATTGCCAGAAACACGCAAAGTTTTTATTCAGCTTGAAGTGTGAATTTGTACTCGAAGTACCTTAAACCAAATCTCAATCATACTTAGTAAAAACAAATGTGACTAAAGGTAGTGCTTAGAAAAACCTTTGCTTCAATTACCACTGCAAGTGTTATGGGGTATTAGCTTTGCACATCCAGAGACTAAAATTCTCACTCATTCTACTATACAAAACATCTTCAGATCAGTCAGATTGGACGGAGAGCGCATATGAGCATCCAGTTCGAATTTAGGCCTGGATTTTGGGCCATTTTATAGATTTCATAACAATATTTGTCAACAGCTTTGGCTCAATACAGCTCATCCAGCGTTATCATAGGCCTCTTGGATACTTATCCGATTACTGTTCTCCTTGCTAGGCCTGTTGATTCAGATGAACGGCCAAGTATAGGTTGGCTTGCTGTTGTGCCATATTATTTCCATTTTCAGATGATGGATTAAACCGTGTCCAAAGCTTGGTATATTGTTTCCTAACCCAATCTTGGTTTAAATTTCTCTACAATTTTGTCCCTGACCTGTGTGGTGTGTTCGTTGGTCTCTATGTCATGTTTTTGTTTTGCATGGTTCTCTATCAAGTTTCTGGTTCTGAGAAAAGCAAAGACTTGACATGGTATGCTCAAATGAGAAATCCACATTCATCTGAGAGTTCCTGGTTAAACAATGAAGAGAAACGGAGAAGATCAGGAAATCACCAAAGAGAGTTCCTCCATCACAGCTGAGCCAAGTTGTTTTGCTTTTTTTCCCCTCACTTTACTAGATGGACAAAAGGAAAGAGCCCTTATCAGTGGACATCAAAAACATCCTGTTGAAGATGAGGAAGTACCGCATGGGTCTGATCCAGACTCCCGAACAGCTGCGCTTTTCCTACATGGCTGTCCTTGAAGGAGCCAAATTCATCATGGGGGACTCGTCTGTGCAGGTAGGAGTAATGCTCGTGCTCCTCAACTCACGATCAGTTTCACTTTCAGGTTTTTGCTTTTAATCATATGTAAAATTTGAGACATTTAGTTTTGATTTGCTGGTTTGCTGGAAGTTCTTTTAAACTGATAAATACTATCTTATATCAGTGCGTTTCAGTTTGAAGTACATATATAAACAGTTTGGTCAAATGTGTCAAGGTAGCCACGATGTGAACAATTCGGCAACATTTTTTTACCTCACCCGAAACATTACATTTGAAATCTCCTGTGGCTTAGGCCCAATAGGATTTTTGGATCTTTTTATTATGTTTTACAGATTTTGTGGCACTAATGACCTTAATTATTTAGTAGCTTGACAAGACAAAGGGCAGAGAGAGAAGAGCATGACATGCAGCGAATGGCCCGTGGTCGGGAATCAAACTCAAACATCTGAGTCGAGGACTTTAGCCTGCATTTATGATCCAAAAAAAGGTTCTCAATTCCTTACATGGAGCTTTCCCACTGAGCCACGCGGTGCCTATTGGATCCTTTTCAGTTGCAACGTCACCTTTAAAAGAGTAGAGAGTGTCTTTGAGGTTCACTCTGAAAGTCCAGCTATAGAACATGCAGTGACCCTGACCTAATAGGGAAGTTGTAGTACCTGACTTTCTCTCAATGCTAGCATGCAAAAATCATGCTAGCATTGCCAAGCAGAGCCGTGCTCTGTAGTCACTGCTGTGGCAGGAACCAAATTTAATGAAAAATAGCACCCATCTATGAGATTGTATCCTGATTTGTCACCTGGGTGCTTACAAATGCTATTTAAATGAATGCCTCTCCCTTTCTTGCTTCCATACTTCTCTACCGGTAGAACCGATGGCGTGAATTGTCCGAGGAAGATCAGGAACCCTCCTTGGGAACTCCGCCCTCATCTGAGCCTCAGGCCCGGTGTCCTCCAGAGCGGTACAATGGGACCCAAAGAGGAGGTCAGCAGGAGGAGGCAGAAGATTACAGACAGGACAGCAAAGTACCAACGCAGTCTTCCTGCAAGGAACAGGAGCTGGATGGCAGCACAACACAGTCAGTATAATAAGTCTGGCTATAGAAACTAACAGCGATCATTGATATTTAGTCATGAACTGTGTTAAAATATATTAATGGAAATAATACTTTAGGAAAAATCAGTCTGAAGGATAAACTTTAACTCCCTACTGAATGATCTTTAGTTTCTTAATTTAACAAATCAAATGGATTCTTTACATTTATTTCATAAAAATGTATTTAGAATCATTGGAATTTACTGCTCTTCAATTAAGGATTATTTGAAAAAAAGTCAGGAACTGGTAATAAACATTATGAAGAACTATTTACAATTAAGCTGTCTACGCTCTAATATTTACTAATTAAAATTCAAAGAAGCGAAACTTGAAAGTAGAAAAAATATATACATCTCACTGAAAGATTGATGCAACATGGAAAATTAATAGTTTTCTGTTTAAGAAAGGAAAATTAAACTGATTAAAAGTTGAATCTTTTCTCCAAGGTTTACTTGTCTCTTATGAGTTTAGAGAAAGAGCTTTGCAGGCTAATTTTTGAGTTATACCTAATGTTATTTCAAGAATACAGAGTTTCGGGACCACCTTTGAAGCATCAGCTTCTCTTACCAGCTACTACTATAAACCAGGAAATAAAAAGTGCCTCCTCTATGTTTCTGTATCAGGACTTTGACTGTGATTCAGTCGGTTTCCCCAGTCTCGTTTCTCGCCTCAACTAGGCAGGACTTGGTGTAAGAGCTGTTATTCTGGCTGAATGTAACTAAAAGACACGAAGGCTGTTGGTTCTGGTTTAGCTCATTGCAAACCCTGAGGGGTCTCCTCCTTTTGGATTCAGAACTGCGTGTTATGAAGGAAAAACAACAAACGAAACGTCGTTATTGTAACACTAAGTTTGGAGAATGTAGCAAAGCGTAAAATGCTAACTAAAATGATCATTCCCGAATCTCAAACTTCATCAGGCAGCTAAGTCAGACAAAACTGTTCTAGAGAAGGAGTCGTCAAGACGTGTTGATCAGCCAATTAGAAGCTGACTGGACAATGCGGGAGCCATAATAGACAACCTATAAGAAAAATGGATTTGGATATTTTCTTTTCTACCACATCCTTTTGACAAGAGACACACCAGTCTATCCTTGTAGATAAAACTATCTCCAGGCTGAAGCTGTTTTCACACTGAAGGTTTCAAACATGCAATCGATCTATTCAATAAAAAGACAGTTCACATTAAGATAAGAAATAATCATTGATCATTTTAAAAGGTTTCTGAATCTTTAAATTGGCTAAATAGGATTAGTTGTATAAAATACACGTTGGCAATTATTCAAGGTACCCATACAAGACTCTGTGCGTTACACTTTCAGGTAATAAAAGAAAAAGGTCCATCTAGGATATTTTGAAGCTGTGAAAGCAGTTAAATGCACGTGAAAGCTCAGATCTGTTGTGTTCTGTGCATAGGTTACTAGAAAGATGGCGCTAAACAAATCTTTCATTTTTTTACGCAGCAAAAGACGCAGAGAAGACAGCATCTCCAAATCTGGCAACACCAAAACACCTCAAGGCAAGTCCAGGACAACTGACTCGGAGAGGAAGAGAAAAAGGTGATTACTTGTTGAGGTTTAAACCGCTTGTTATTTCTCACGCATATTCATTTATAACCCTGTGCAACTTCAGATGAATTTGCAGTGCAAAGTTAGATATAAAAATATGTGGATAATAGGACTGTGAGATCCTGTCCATCATATCTGTTAAAAGAAGTGCATAATGTAAAATCTGCAACACTTTCTTGCCTTTTAGTTTGCAGGAAAACAGGAAAGGAGAATATATGCTGTGCAGATTTGTATTTTGTGAACAAAAAATACTTTTTCAGTGAATTATTTGCTGAAGCATCCAGACATGATTTCTTCAGCCTAGTTTAGTGGCGTCTTTGTCTTGTTGCCCTCTAAAGACTTACAGTTAGACCTGATGAAGCACTTTTCTCCGGTGACAGCTCAGCGTCTAAGTGACTTCTGAGAAGCCTCCCTTTGTTGTGTGACATGTCAGCGGTGTTCCAGTAAGAACGACATGAAACTGCAGTCATTTCTGATCAGGTCTCACTCTCCTGTTGTGGTTTTCCTGGACAGTTTGGGGTGTATTTGCTGCACATGACAAGAGCCGGCCTGTCCGGTGGGGGGCAGCCTGTCTTTACTCCCCTCTGAGACAGAAACAGCCACGAAGAGCACATTTAGAGGAGGAACTTGTGAAAAAGATCGCCCGCTTATGTACCTGGAGGTGTGTGTGTTTGTGTGACTTTGTGGTTTGGAGTTGATGATTGTGGCTGCACTTCAGCATGGTGTGTGTATTTGTGTTCACTTGTGGTTAATGCTGTTTGAAACTGAAATGTCAGGCTGAACTAAACCAATGAAAGATGTAAATATGTGTTCTGAGTCAAACGCAGGAATATTGTAATTGTGGTACAGCTTCTTATCAGAATTAATGTGAAAGAACAGGTTCAGTGCTGTGGCTGGCAGAGAATCCACAATATAGTTGTGGAAAAGACATCATTTGTAGAAGGTCATTTTTTTTAAAGAAATCACTTGTTTGTTTTTTTTCTTGTCTTTTCTGCTTCTGACTTTCAGAGATGTAGTTTGTTGAGTCTTGGCATTTTTAGCCTAAACTGCATCAGCTGCTTTCTGGAGTTACGAATGTATGATTTCAAAAAAATATATATATATTTTTAGATTAGTCTTTGTTTGTTAGCTCTGTTCTGAGTCAAAGTCCCTCTGTGCCTATTCAGACCTGCATTTCTTACCTTTGCATTGACATTGTATCCATCAAAGAACCTTAAAGCCTTTTCAGAAATTATGGAAATAAATAATCATGTAAATTCAATTCAATTCAAAAATACTTTATTAATCCCAAAGGGAAATTAAATGTTGTTATAGCTCATATTATGAAGCTTTCCTCAAAGAGCCGTTGTAGATGCTGTAAAATATGCTTAAATCTGAGATTTGATTTAGATGTATCTTATGATTTGAAATCCAATGTTTGGACCAGTTGGCTTTTATAATTGAGCCCTCAGATGAAGACAAAATAACTCAGAAGTTATCTCCTGCTAGTAAGTATTCTTTACTGGAGTCATAAAATCACATTTTCTTATAGTTGACTGTGAGTGGGTTATAGAAAATTATTTTAAATTGACTCATGAGACGTCCCTCAGTAGACGACTCCATTTTAGTTTGGGTAAAATTCAACCAAAATCAGAAAGAAGGGCAAAATGTTTAACATTTGTTGAAAACTTGCAAAACCAACCCCTCTTGTCGTCCCATGGTTTAAGATAATTTTTTTCCATTGATTGGACTGGGAATGTATTACTTTAGCTGTTAAATTGTTTGTGTCTCAAAACGGGGAAAGTGAATGTCTTTAAAATCAAAGAAATTTAATTAAATTTCTTGTTTTCGGCCAACTTACCATGTTAGAGATGCACTGAGAATTTTAGCAGGTTTACCAGAATCTCATGATTTGTACCAACCAATTGGAAGCTCAAGCATCTGATCTTTCTCTGGTCAGCGAACGCACCATGCCTCAGTGCTACCATGTGGTACTAACAACATTACTCTTGGGCTTGGAAGTTGTTTCCTGCAGCAATAAGACTCAAACTTATCTATTTTCTATATATGCGAGAGGGTTAAGACCTGAGCAGGTAACATAACGCAGCCTGAATGCATTACAATAATATTTCTCAGCTTTATTGTAATGTTTGAAGATCAGTGATCCTACATTATAGGGCTTTAAAATCGACTACTAAAATCTGATTGCTGCGTATATTTTCACCCTCCAGGAGGTAAATAAGAGGCAGATTTTAAATCTTTGAATATTGCAGTTTTCTCTATATAAAAGTGTTTGTTTTTTTATGTGCACATAAAAGTATCAAAAATGGACATTTTATTTAATGCAGTTTCTCATTTAGCCATGTTTATAAAGTGGTTGCTGATCAGCTCAGTGAAGAGCAAAAACTCGACCAACAGAATAAAGGTTGTTTGAAATGATCCAAACAGCTTAGATTTAAATTTAGCAATCCACATCAGGCAATCTAAAGCTATTAGCCACCATACCGACTATAATAAACAAAGTAGCGCATTACACCGACACTATCACATGCTTTACGAATATCATGCAGCTCTATTTGGCGCTACATAGAAAATACTAATACCGGTACATTCACATCAGTATTAATTTTTTAACTGTCCAGGCCTCTAAATGTTAATAATAAAGGTTGAAATGATAGTTTTAAGCAAGACTGCAGTTAGATTTCAGATCTGTTTTCAATAGATCTCAGTTAAAAAGACATGGAGCTTTTTATTAGTTAGGTTTTCACAAACAGATACCTGTAATGATGCTCATCAGGGATTCCTGACAGATTTCTGTTCCTGGATTGTATCCTGTCTTCTGTAAGATCTGGCTCCACATGCACGGGGTAACTAAAGGACAAAAGCGTCTGTTTTTCTCTGGTAATCTCAAGCAGATGTGCCCATCTGTGTCTGAATATATGTACAACTACCTGAAAGGTGATCACTGTTTAAGCAGTCGTCACCTTTTTTCTCTTTGTTTAGAAGCTCTTTGCGGGTCTCACACAGTAGAAACCGACGCTACCGACGTTGATGCATCTGGCATAATATACAGGGCTGGCTGAATACTAATGCACAACCAGGTGTCCCATTTTCTTCACAATTATGCGCTACTTTGTGTCAGCCTGTTGTAGAAAATCCAAATGAACATGATAGGATAATCTGCAGCACTGGGTGGGTTTGCTTCTGTTTAAGCAGTGTGAAATGCTTCTTTTAATGCATTGATTTGTCTAGTATAATAGCACATATCACATGCTTAAATCGATTCAACACAGAAATTCAAAACATCACTGTTTTCTGAATTTCTTTCCCATTTTGTGTCTCGTGACAGGGTGAAAACCAGTGACTGCTAACCAGCTCTATACCTGACTTCAGCTCCGGCAGCGAAGCCAGCCTCGGCAGGGAACTCCAGCGCTCTACCCTGCCAAACCTCTGTGCTCTTCCTCTTTGTGTTTTTTGATGGTTTTAGTCTAGCCAAGCACCATGTTTTCAGCAAAACTCGCCTTCAGCCAAAACCCACCTCAGGTTTTCCCCATTTCCTCTCTGAACTGTTTACAGCAGACACTTTGACATTCACACAGCAGCTTTAAACCCCCTCCTCAGACCTCACCTCAGCCTGTTAGTGCTGCTTTTTCTCTTGTTTTGCTTTTATTGTTTCATTCTGGCCTCTTGTAAGACTGAAAGTAGGGGGTACGCATTGCCAATTTGTAATGCCGTTCATACATGTATTTTTGGAGAAAAAATTTTTTTCTGAGGCAAAAACGAGAGGTTCTATTTTTTATAAAAAAAAAATGAAAAACTACTTGAAGTTTTTAAGGCGACGTGAGGTTAGGTATGAGTACTGCCTCCACCCACGATACGGTGGCATGAAGATATTTCAATGATGTACAAAGTACTGTTCTTTAAAGATGTGTATTAAAGATATTTTTTGCTTGTAAAGAGAGAAATGAAGAGCTTATGTTACAGATTTTGATGCTGCAGAAAACACATGACTTGTTCTCCTTTTGAAAATGAATTTGTCTTAAATTTATTTAGAGTGTAAGCTCAAAATAAAACTGGTATTTAGTTTAACTACACATCCGCGTTTTTCTTTTATTTATTTTAAAGCAAAGTATACATACCTCAATTCCAGCCAAACAATTATTTGTGTCAGGAAACATTTAGGTCTTCCAACAATCAGGTCCCACCCCACACACCCCCTTTAAAACATTCCTTTCCCATAACTGGGCCCACACACAAGGTGACCAATACAGTGATGCAAACAAACTGACAAAAACCGCAGACTTGGCAACCGGCTCGGCTATTGAATAAGAGACTTGTTCTGTTACAACAGCGTGAGCTGCAGATCGAATTACTTAGAGGCTGGACTGCCAGGAATACACGATGGCACCGGGCCAAGCGCTTTCAGTTAACAGGGTGGTGGTTGGATTTAGGGACCGTGAATCATGTCTTTATCACTTTAAACAAAACACGAGAATCTCTGACGATTTCATTGGAAAACACTCAAATGCTAGGAAAGTTCTACAGAAAGGCTTGTTTGAGTTGAATTCTTGTAATGTTGGCACATGGAATATCAAGAGGTTAATTAAAGTACTTTTTTTTTTTCTAACCAGACTCATTGTGATGCCAATAAAAAGTATTTCACACTTTATGCATCTTTAAAGAATTAGCTTTCTTACATTTATTACAAGCTACTGTTGGCATCAAAATGTCAACAGTTAGAAAAGTGCAGGAGGGATACCGCTTCCAAACAGCAGACTCCAGGAAGTCGGAACCGTCCACTTGCTGTTCGGTTCTTGGCTCTGGAAGAAAAATCGGACAGAACGACGAGAACAGAGGTGCAACTTAAAACTTGAATTTCACGTCTGATGCCTGCAGACTTGCAGGAAAGTCTTGTTTCAGGATTACCTGACTGTCCAGCAGATGGAGCCAGTCGTTGAGGTGGTTGACGAGGGCGAATGCGTCGGGAATGTTGTCGCCTTCTGAGCAGAAGAGCAGCAGCACCGCCAGCGGGAGATCCTCGTCGCAGCTAAACGCACATCCAGCACAAAGATCATGTTATGCTGACATCAGTGTAGAAATTCAATTATTACATGTGATGGTTGGATTGCACAGAATGACAAGTAATTCTGAGCCAAGGTTATACAGTTATCCAAAGGAGATGCAACAGTGCCTTGTTTAAGTATTCACACCCCTAAAACCTTTATCTATTGTCATGGCAACAAAAAAAAGTGCAGCATGCATTTGACCCATAAATAAAATCAATTTCCATTATATCTTCTGTCTTTGGGGGGTATGTTTTCTACCAGTGTTCACATCCTGAGAATGAAATATTAGATTGCAATGAAAGCATCTCAACATAAATTTTGAAGTCTTGCCACAGATCCTAAATGGGATATAAGCCGAGGCTTTAACTAGGCCATTCTGCACAATGAATATGCTTTGATCTAAACCATTAAAGTTCTGGCAGGTTTACATACAGTATTACCCTGCATTTACCTCCATCTCTCATCCCGTTAACTAACACCTTTCTACTGAATACCCACAGCATGACGCTGCCGCCACCATGTTTAACAACAAGGATGGTATGATCAAGGTGATGAGCAGTGTTCATTTCCTTTTTGGCATGTAGATCAATAAGATTGATTCTGGTCTCCCCTGACCAAAGCACCTTCTCCACGTTTGCCAAGTCTCCGTCATGGCTTTTTAGCTTTCGTTTTGCACCTTGTCCGTGAAGGTCAGATTTGTGAAGTGCATTACAGATGTTGTCTGTCAACAGTTTTGCCAAGGAGCTACATATAAACTTGGAATATTGCTTTATAACCGAACTCTGCTTCGAGCTTATCCACAACTGTGTTCCTTGGTCTTCATGATGATGTTTGTTCTTTACCAAAGCTCTGAGGCCTTCACAGAACAGCTGTTTTTATACTTCATAAGACCATTTATGAAGGCAGTTGGTTGCACTGGATTTTATTTTGGCATATCAGAGCAAAGGGGGCTGAAACAAATATACACCACACCTTTCTGATTTTTATAAAAAATAAAAAAAAAAAAAAAAAACAATTCTGAAAACCATCCTTCCATTTACTTTCCCTTCACATTACTCACTACTTCGTGTTGGTCTTTTGAACAATGTCACAGTAAAAAACATTAAAGGTGGTGGTCGGGACACTTTTGCTCAGCCCCATTAGTTTTTCTTTTCTTTATGATTGTACTTCTCTACCTGTCTGTGTAAAGCCCTTTGGTGATGCCTCCTCCTGGGATGCAGAGTCTTGGCTCTGCATCTGCGTCCTTCACTCCAGGAAATGCAGGTATTCGCTCCATCTCCCTCCAGCCCAGCTCCTTTAGAGCGTCCGCACTAGCCGTCAGCAGGGACGGAGTGATCAGGTACCTCAAAGGAGTCCTTTAACAGGAAAAATCAATTAGCATTTAGACAGGAGTGTAAATAGCTTAAGCAAAAACAACACATGGGTGATGTCAGGTGAATATTCTTACCCTTGCAGCTGCTGGTCGTCCCTCTGGTAGGAATGGCTGCTGGACAGGACCACCGTCCTAGAGAAGCCGCTGGCTTTGATCCAAGAAACGAGTTGCTGACGAAACTTTTTAGACCTTGTCTGCAGTTAAAATAAAGTTTGGAGCAGTGAATAGGATAAAATTAACAGAAATGACAACCAAGTGTAGCTACACATATCATAGGCATGTAAGGCATATTAATTTGGGGCTTTTAGTGATTTGGTTGTGATAATTATTTGAATTTAGCGTGACCTTTCTCTATGGCAAAAATCATACATACAAGCTCCAACATATACATACAGTCCCATTAATATTAAGTCCCTTAGCAAATTGTGTCATATACTTTTTCTACCCAGCAACAAGCATTTGGCATAGTTCTGGCTGTATATTTGACCACAGGCTACTGCAGCAAACCAGACACACAGCGTGAAACTACCCCCACCATACGGTACAGTTGGTAAAGAGTTTTTATGCAAACTGATGCTTAAAAATAGTAACAACAGATCTTCAGTGAGTTCCTTTGACTTTCTCATTGTTCCAGCTGCATTAAATCACAATTGCTGATGTGAAGTTACCCAACATCCTCAGCCCTATCAAGGTAAACGACATTCCAGATCCTTCAGCATTACTTATTAAAAGATTTCAGAGGATCCATGTAAATACTGGAGCCTGTTAGTAGAGTTAATTGACATGACATCCATACCCATGATGACTGGAAGTGGTTCAAGTGTTTATTTATCATATTACAGTTAAATATCTTGAAAAGAAAACAGAAGACAAAACATAATAGTGAGCGCTTACCTGAATAATTGGTGCTCTGATTTGAAGAACAGCCAGTTTCAGTTCTGCTGCTGTGTACACTGAATAAAAGTCAGTCAGACAGATTTATATGATGCAGGCCACATTCCTGGTCACCAATAACTATTTATACTGTTGATAAGCTGATCGGTTTGACCTCTCAGAATAAGATAAGAGGTTAAAAATAACACTTTGTCAACATCTTCATAAAAACACAAATAATATTGGGAAAGTATGACATGTACCAACCCAGTGGATTGAAAATGAACTCTGAGATCTGGTGCTACCTTCTGCAGGAGTGTGCAGCTCCTCGGCGTCCTCTTTGCAGCTGGCGTAGGGGTTGTTCCCAGCCATCGGGATCAGGCAGTCTGTGTGGAAGTAGCCCGCTCTGCTCATGTTGAGAGTGGACACAAGGAGGTCAACGGCCAGCTGACCCACGTTACCGACGGCGACTGCAGGCTGTGAGGGCAAAAAACAAAGGTAACAAAAAACAAATGCATGTTTTTTCATATTCTATGTGGAAAAACTGAGCCTGACCAAAAAAAAAAAACATAAAATAAAATGTAATAAGTGTTACTTTCCACAGTTGATTTCAAATCTGACATGAGAAGAAAACTTAAATATGTCAACTGAGGACTACATAATGATTCTGTAGTTCAACACAATGCTCACTTCTACTTCCTAGCAGAAAATTTGTACTTTATAGTTTTTAGCATTTGAAACACAAAACATTTAAATTGTTTTTAAAAGGTTTGATGTTTTGTTACAGAATAAAAAAAACAGACTCGGTCAACTGCCTGGAAACATTTTTTAAATAACTCACACACTTTTGATGGAACTTTTTTACCTCTACAAACCTAAAAATAAAATCATAAATAACATAATTTATTGTTATTTCATGTATATGATGACTGCTTTAAATTAGAATACATAAATTGGTATTTTTATAAGTAAGTAAGAAATAAACACATTCTCTGCTGTACACTGAGTAAATCACAGTAAACGTTAGTAAAGTGTAGAGTTCGGCAACTGTTTTAGTTTATTCTTATAATGAAAGATATTGATCATAACTCATGATTTGTTTTAACATTTTTTCTTGTGTTAGTTTCATGGGATCATCAATAAATCCTCTGTGTACGCTTTATAATATGGTTGAATGCTATTATTTGGTACCTTTTAGCAATATAGTTGCTTTACAGAATGCAACCGTTATAGTGAGGAGGCTGCTTGCTGTATGCAATGTCAGATTCATCCTCATCACAATAAATATCAAAAATATCGTCACAAGTTTTGATTTCATATCTCCTATCCCTAGTGCAGGTCTGGATTGTCAATACGATCCACCAATAAATCAGCCAATGATCCAAACCGAACCAGTTTTTCCATTGATTAAACTGACTCTTAAAATCCCTTATTTCTCCCCCTATTCAATATATGCATCCAAATTGTAAGCTAGTTATTTCCTTTCTGTGAACATAAACTAAATGTGCTCTTAGATGCGTTGTGCTTTTAGTTTAGTTACAGAAAAAACAGATCAATAAAAATCAGACAGGTTGGAGACAAATGCATTGGATAAATATTTGAATTACATCATTTTCTGCTGGATTTAAAAAAAAAAATTCTTGATAAGCGAACATGCAGCACATTTGATTTCTTTTACAAAAAGAAATCTCTGTTACATTTAATTTTTGAATTAAAACAGTTTAAACTAATGACTTTGTACATAATATAGTTGTTCCAAATAAAACTGGAATTGGGTCAACCCTAAAGAAAAGAAAAAAATCAGTATAGCCAGAAAAATCTGTGCTTTTGTAATTATTAGTTTATTAAATGATCAGGTTTTCTGCAACTTTCAGAGACAATTAAGTTTTTAACCGTTTTTCGTTACCTCAGTTCAGAAGTTTACATACATCTTCTTAGTGTTTGGTAAAGTTGACATTTAAACAGTTTGACTTGGTTCAAACCTTTTTGTGTCTCTCCTCAAGCTTCTCAACATGGCTTACTGGAGTTTTGACCCTCCGACGAAATAAAATTGAGGATAAATTTTAGTTTCATTAGACTGCAGGTGGCATCTAAGGTCTGTGTCCCTGAACGCCTTTGTAAACTATAATCTGGCTTGTATGTTGATTTTGGAGAAATGGCTTCTTTCTCCCTGGGTGGCCTTTCTTTATATATCTATTATGTATTATTCGGAAAACCTAATTGACTAAAACAGGAAAGGGCTGTTGCCCATTTGACACCATTTAATACTGAAAGATAAACAAAAATTCGCTAGCATATTTTTGCGTTTAGAACTCTGCTAGTCCATCTCGTAGTTTTAGCGATTTATGCTTCACTCATTCGTAGATCAGTGTTACTGTAGGCGTCTTAAATTATACCTAACCGTTTTTACAGAGTAAACTGTAAAAACGCTGCCAAATAATCATAGCTACTATAAATTAAAACAAATCCTTTGTTACATTTGTATTAGATTATTTTATACGTTTAAACGTGACAAAAGGCTTTCTACTTTAGAAACGACTTCAGATTTCACTGCCTAGACACATTACAGACACGAGAAGCTCCTGCTGGATTAACCGTCAAACTCACCATGACGAGGGTAAAACCTTTGAAGGCAGCCGGAGAGCTTTGTGAGGAGATAAACATGGTGCTCTTGGGTCGAAAAAAATACAAAACCAGACAGGTGAGTAGAAAGTGTGTTTAAATGTGGCTGAATGAGATAAAACTTTGGTTTACAGCAGGTTTCAATTCAACTTTCATGCCTGCTAGTGTTATGGACCGTTTTGGACCCCTAACTGTCGATGACTGATGACTAAAACGCTAGTAGGGCGACCTGGGAATGCCGGATGAAAAAGCAACAATAAAACTTTCCTCAACAACAACAAAAAAAAAAAAACAAACGAAAAAAACATTAGTGGTAAAGTTTTTACCTAGGTTTGTTATTTAATCAATCTGGTTAATAAGCTTAATATCGACTGATACCCTTTTTAACTAGGAGCTCGTATTCTATTCAGGCAAATCAATGGGGACAATAAACTAACGGTGGCTCCGCACCATTTTTCAGCCGGCGAGACGAGCGACATGCTTGGAAAGCGGGGTTTTAACGCCAATTAAACCAGTGTAAGAGATCAGGCAGCCTCCAAAAGGCTTTTAATAGGCAGGCAGATGTCCAGCCCTGATAATCTTTGAGAGTGGCTCACAAAAAAACAAGTTTAGCTGACTTGGCAGGATTTTCCTGACATTTACAGATTTGAATAAAAAAAACTAACATCATAGTTTGCAGAGAGGTTGGAAAGGATCAGATCTCACTGCAAAAGTGTACCAACCAGAAGAGTATAAGGAATTCCACAGTATTATATATACAACAAGGTAAAGACATCAATAATTGGAAAAAAAACATTACCAAAACTGGATGCTTCTCCATTTTTTGATAGAAATACAAGAAGGAAACTGGCAGAGAAAGCTGGAAAAAGGCTGCCACAACACTGAAAGATCACCATGATTCCAAAAGCTAAGTTTGGAACAAACCGAGCAACTTTGTATCACCAAAAGAACACTACGCCACTGTGAAACATGGTGTTGGCTGCATAATGCTCTGGAGTTACTATTTCAGACGGATCTGTGATTTTCATTAAAGTTGAAGAACCTGTGAACATTTCCAAATACCAAACACAAACCATTTAAATTTCTACTAAGAAGAAGAGGATGAATTTATCAGTTTGAGTCAAAACATACACCCAAATCCTTATAGGAATACCTTCATGAGAGTAAAACATACTGGCCAGAGTCCAGAACAAAATTTATCATTAAACATTTGTAGAACTTTTACAAAGTAGAGTTGCCCCATATTACAAAGATGTGGGATCCTGATAGACTCATACCAAAAAGGTTTGATTCTGAAATTGTGTCAAATCATGTTTTACAAACCTGCACTCTCTTACAACCAATTTGTTGTGGCTTTATTGATTATTTTTCTAAGATCTTTGATATTTTTATGTTAAATTGTACCAGATAAATGTAACCTTACAGGTGGAAACATTTTCAAAGTTATTTAACAGGGTCTCATTTTTTATATCACAAGATAAAACATTTTAATAGCGGTGTGCCGACTTTTGAGAGCCAATGTGTAGATCTCAGAGGGTTCTTCAAAGACTTCAATATGTACATCATCATCACTACCGTCATCTTCATCCCTGTTTATATGATGACATTATTGATTAAGGACAAAAACACCTTAAAAGAATATAAAGGTTATAGATGAATAGATATAGATTATATATTATGGATTCAGATGAATCCCTTGACAAACGACAAATAAAACACAGGAAAAGAAAAATATAGATTTAATGATAGTATTACCGGTAATTCAACAAAACATGGAACACCAATGTGCACTCACTTAAATCACATTGCAAGGGAAATGCTATGCATTGAATTAGTAAAATTAAGACCTTTTGGGGCGCGGCACTGATGGTGTAGGGGTTAAGCGCATAACCATATATGGAGGCTACAGTCCTCGAAGTGGCCGTCCCGGGTTGGAGTCCCGCACCCGGCGATATTTGCAGAATGTCTCCCCCTCTCTCTACCCCTCTTTCCTGTCTGCCTACTGTCAAAAAATTTAAAATAAAGGCCACTAGTGCCAAAGAAATATCTTAAAAAAAAAAAAAATTGAACACCTTTTATGTTGTTTGACATTAAAGTTAATGATTAAAAGACTATAAAAGAAAATACAGTAGAATTACTGTGCCTGCTTTATGGAGCACAAGTTACTAAGTTAACTAAGTTAAGTATAAAAGTACTAATGCTTGCTACCCATAAATGTCTTCCAGGGTATCTACAGGGCTAAAACTGACAGGATGTTGAAGTGGTTGCAGCTGAAAACTTCCAAGAATCGATGTCAACGTGTGAAAGTTACAAGTGAAAAGGAAAGAAAAACAATACTTCCTTCATCCTGTTGCCAGAAGAGAAAGTTATTTTGTTTTAACTTCATTAGGAAGAGGTAACCCTTTTACTGCTGCTAAAGCGTTGTCTACCATCAGGTGCACCATCTTTCTTATCGTTGCATGAGTGTTGGTCCCAGTGTGGGGTGTTATCAGCACATTCGGGAGGCTGAGGAGCGGATGATCCCTGCACAAACCGAGCAGATGATGTTCATTTTTGCGTTCTCTAACTGTTAACACTTTGGTCATTTGTAAGAAAGAACCAAGAAAATATGTGTAAACAGAAGAAGAGGTTGTGTTTAAGAGGGTACCTGGGTAAAGGTTCAGGGTGAGTCACATCTAAAGCTGCAGCTCGGATCGTTCCAGACTTCAGAGCTTTGACAAGAGCGTCCTGATCCACAACCAGACCTGAAGCATAAAATGACTTAATCTGGTAGGAGAGCTTATGAATTAAAGTCTAGGAAAAGGGTGTTTCCATACCTCTGCTGACATTTATGAGTGTTGCTGTGGGTTTCATGAGTGACAGCTCTCTGTGGCTTATAAGGCCAGTGGTCTCGGGGGTCAGGTTCACCACCAGCACGACAAAGTCGGACTCATTCAGCAGGTTGTCCAGTTTCTCACAGTAACTTGCCCCGACTGCCTGCTCATCTTCAACACTCCTAAAAAACAGGGATTTTACTACATGAACCATCTCCATTTCTTGGGGTACCATATTGCAGGTCAAAAGGTTACCTTCTGTTTCTGTTGTGGTAAAGGATCCTCATGTTGAAACCTTTGCTTCTCTGCGCAACTTTGTACCCAATGTGTCCCATTCCAATGATCCCCAGAGTCGACCCTGTGACTTCAACTCCCATAAGGCTTTGTGGTACATGGGTGGTCTTAGAATCAACTGATATCAGGTGACCTATAAAGACAGAAACAAAAACAAAATGTTCCCAAATTCTCAGATTACCTTTGAATAAAGGAGGGATTGACAGAAACAAACAGTTGTGGTCAGAAGTTTAAGTTTGATTTTGGGCTTTTAATTATTTAATATAATTATCTAATTAGAATAATTAGATAATTATCATTAGATAATTAGATTGTGGATTGATGGTAGAGCAAATATCTCCAATAAATAATAATCCAGATAAGGTAAAAATTATACATACTACCATTAATGTTTGGGTAAATGTCCATTAACAAGTTGTCTATTGTAGCCATCAACAAGTTTCTGACACAACCGGCTGAATATTTGACCAATATTCTTGGCAGGGTTGGGCCATGGCCATTTTTAAAAGCTCATGCTCGCACCTTTAGACAAGCTAGTTTTGATGAGTGTTTCGGATGATTGCCCTGTTGGAACACCCAGTTTTGCCCAGGTTTCATCCATCAAGCTCATCTACAGTATTTTATCCACTGTACAATACACCTGTTGGTAGTGAGACCACCACACAGCATGATGCAGCCACTACCATTCTTCATTGTTGGTACAGTGTTCCTTCAACTGAAATCCTAGCCTTGATTTCTACATAGACATTGTATCCAAACAGCTCAATTTTATTCCCTCTGACCATAAAACCTTTCTCTAGATCAATAGATTGTCTGAAAACCTTAAATGAGATTGAGGGAACTGAGCTAGACTGTAAGCCACTTACTTGGGCTAGACCCTCCTAGTTATTGACAACTTAACTGTGGAGAGTGAGACTGGTGTTCTAGCAGTTTTCTGTTAATGGCAGGCTTGAACCTTTTCCTTTCTACCATGGATGACAGTTTGGGTCAGATGATTAAACCCTGGACTCTATTTATGCTTTAACAGGACAATTACCCCAAACATATATCTAAAGAGCGTAGTTAGTTATATATCTATATATTTAAATCTGTTTTTGTATCATTCTGACCCTGTGTGATTTAGAGATCTGGCAATTATTTCAGATTCGTGCACTCAGGTCTTGTTAAAATCCATTGAAGATATTTACTCTACAGTCATCCCATCCTGGAAAAAAAATTGCTAAAAAAATCATTACAAGTCCATAATTATTATGATATTCTTGCCCATGATGAGTGGATCTATCTGCCCTGGACTAAAGTAAGCTGTACAGCAGGAAGTATATTGCCAGTGAGATAATCATAAGTGGGGAATGTGTTTAAAATAACTTTACAGTTTTAGCCCAGCTGGTCTCACCCTCCACCACCATCCGTGCTGAAGCCAGAAGGAGAGCCATGGCCATATCTGCAGTGGCATCGCTCACCACACCAGGAGTGTTGGCGACCTTCACACCGAGGCTGTTGATGTACGGCACATCCAGGTGGTCGATGCCCACTCCTCCGTTGGCGACCACCTTCAGCGAAGGCAGGCAGCTCAGCAGGGAAGGCTCGGCTGCAGGACTGTAGTTCCACATAAGCATGGCCTGGATTTTAGGGCCATGCAGGACCGGGTTTTTTAAAAATTCCTTGAGGCAGATGAGGTGGAAGTGCTGTTTCAAGATGTCGACAACGTCCTCATGAAAACCCTCGCCTCCCATCTCAGAGATAAGAACCCATGGTTTGTCCTCTGCCATCACCTGCTGAGATAAGCAAACATTTAAAAATATTCTGACCATGACCTCTGGTATTTAAACATCCCAAAGAATGATGCTGCCTCCACCATGCTTTGACAACTCCCACTTACACAGACTGTTTCAGTCAGACAGTTGGAAGAGAAAATTTTATTTTTTTGTTTAATGCAAAGGTAAAAAAAATTAAAACCACTCCTTGTGAGACCAAGAGACGAGCAGAGACATGACAAAGGACTCAGACCATCATCCCTCCTGTACCTGAAGGCGGAAACCATGATCCCTTTACTTTCCTTGACGACAACAAACATTGTAGTCGTTAAATGCTTTGAATGGCTCATCCTAAAGCATATAAAGGACGGCCTCCTACAGAACCTGGACCCTTATCAGTTTGACTACAGGGCAAACAAATTGACAGAAGACACCAGCGCCACACCTCTTCACACAATTAGGCACCTCGAATAGCCAGGAAGTGACATCAGGATTATTAATTACAGTTCAGCATTCAGCACCATTCTTCCTAGAATCAAGTTGATCAACAGACCACCTCACCAGTGTCTGGATCAGGGATTTTTTTTTGTCCACAGGTAACAAGAAACTGTTGGTGGCTTTCTATCCCAGCACCACATAGGGAGTCCTCACAAACAGACGGGCAGTGGGTCATTTAGACGGCACAAAAGATCATCGGCTGCCCTCTACCTACTCTGGAGGACGTCGTCAGCAGGCAGTGTCTGCAGCTGTGCTACCTCATGCCCTGAAGTTGAACACCTGTGCCTCAAATGCAGGAGGTACATATGTTTAAAAACAGCTTTTTTCCATGGGCCACCAGAACACCAAATGCTAGTATTAGGTAGTAAACATGATGAGCTCTTTTTCTATTTCTGAAATGAAATCTCTAGTACAGTTATCAGTTATTTAAATGTATAGTATTTTCAGTGAAAGTTAACATTTAAATTTCTCAAAAGTAATAAAAGTATATCTTGGTAATCTGGTGCTTTTTTAAAATTTTGGTAAATCTAGCTGAACAGAGATAGGAAATGAGTAGTCTGAATTAATGCCGGACAGTGTTTTCTCAGTGTATAACAACATCTGGTTCCAGCTGTGGATTGGTGAGTCATTCACATCATAAGGATCTGAGCAACAATGATAAAGACTAACCAGTAATGCTTATAAAACACTGTACATAAACCTGAAAGATTCTCAGGGTACTGTGATGTGCTGGTAAACAGAAGGCTGGACCACTCTCTCTCAGTGAAGACATATCCAGCATAAACAGCTGATGTCTTGATGTTGACAATGACGGAAAAGTGTTGGGGTTTTTATGCATATGCAGCTTCAGGCCTATAAGATTGCTGAACCACACTGACCTCCAACCTGAACTGACATATAGCTCGATAGAAAGTTGTAAAGTCAACTCAGAACATGTTTATGACATGCATGCCTGAACAGATCTGAGCTGATTTAATGGTAAGAATGTAATCTTCATAATACAAGGAAGGTAATCCTTAAATATCAGAGCCTTTTAAGACATAAGTTTATCTATGCATGATGAAGCAACTAATCATTAATAATTATTAGTGCTCATATTATGTACATGAGGCCAAAACAGATTCTCTCAGCTCTCATTAATTTATGATTAATCTCTATACCTGCACTGAATGAAATAATATGAGTTAATCTTTCTTCCTGCTTGATGTAAAAATAATAACTGGTGACATATACTTGAGTGCTGATGAGAAAACTAAATAACAAAACTGAGAACAGACTGAATATACTCACAAGTGACTACTGTTCTGACTTCCTGTCTGCCCTTTAACCAGGAAGAACTACAAAAGAAGTTTTTAAAGGGCTTCAAAATAAAAGCTTTAAAACAAACCTTAGAAACAGTCCAAGTAGATTGCTTCTAATATAACTAACTTTTGCCAATTTTGCATGACGAGTGATAAGATTCAAAGTGAATTTTATTGTCATTCTGCAGCTACAACGTGGAAGTTCATTTCGACTCTATTCTTAGGAACAGTCTAAAACGTAGGTGAGAAATTAATGACAGATCTAATTGACAGTAATAAAACAGGCTGTTATTTTTAATAGAGTTTAAAACAGTATTTGTTGTGGTGAAAACCCCTGTGTAACTGCAGAGTCTGTTTTAACAGTCTTGTATTGTCTGCCTGAATTCAAAGAGTTGGTGCACATATTGATGTCTGATCTTGGTTTTATGTATCTCAAAAAAGGGAGGTGATTTGGATTAAAGTACACAAAAAAATAACCTTTGTCAACTCAGTAAACAAAATTTATCAACAAAATGTGATTCAGGACACCCTTCCACCTAATAGCTAATGTTGCTCGCTTTTGGTTGCAATAACCCCATTGACATGCTTCTTGTAGCCCTCTAACAGTCTCTGACATCGATCGGAGGAAGATTTGCCCTTCTCTTCACTTTCAGCTGTAAGATGTTTGAAGGGTTTTGTGCAGGAAAAGTCACATTTCAGCTCTGGGCTTTGACTTGGCCATTCCAGAACTTTCCATTTCTTAACCTTGAGCCAGCCCAAGGTGGATTTACTGGTCATTTATTTGTCACCCTCTGAAACAAGGTATAATCATTGTGGACTCTATAGCGGTAAGCTTACCAGATCCTGCTACAGCAAAACATCCCCAGGCCATGACACCTGCAGCTCTACATTTTGGTTTATGCTAAACATGTATTCTGTTCTAATGTCCAGATATTTCAGTTGTAGACTCATCTGTACAAAGAACATCATTCCAGAAATCCTGTACTTCGACAGCTATCGGGATCTCACCAAGGTGTTCACTCTAACTTTAACAGGAGTGAGCGCACCAAACTTAATGTCTGAAGTATAACAGTGTGCACCTGATACGATATGCCTGTTAAATGTTAACCATTTGAAGTGGAAATCCTTTTGGGTGTGTGTTAATGTTTTCATCATTCAAAATTACATGTTTTTTAAATAACATTGTATCTTCTTATGCTTTGGTTATTTAGTTACATAACTTGAATCTCAGTTTTTATTTTATTTCACATGAAATAGTGTCCATACAGCCATATATAAATTACTTTAAATTTTTCAAATGATACATTACTAAGAGCGCAAAAGAGCAGTAAATGAATCTTTTAGGCATGATTTCATAGTAGGTTAGGATTTAAATTGCCACGCGTTGTAAAACTGGATCATTATTCATTAACATCAGATGAATATCTCAAAATAATAGTTGACCTATGATCTCTGTGTTGGACCAGGGAGCTGTATCCCATTTCAACCCAAGACTCTGAACAGGAGAAAGTGGGTCTGGAAAATGATTGACTGAATTACATTACTGGGCTAACCTGAGTTTACCATTTAAAACACTAAACTTACTTGGATGCCATCTTTGTAGTCTTTGAAACAAGGCCAGTGTTTTTCAGGACACTTTGCTCCTGAAATTGAAAAGCTTTCAGCAAACTCCAGTTTTTGTAGCTTAATGTTTTCGGTAAATGAGTGCAGATGCCATTCATGTGTATAGCGGCCTGTAAAACAATTTATACTCTGAGTTATTTTCACATTTTCTCATATTGGAACCATATACTACAGGGGTTGGACAATGAAACTGAAACACCTGGTTTAAACCACAATAATTTATTAGTATGGTATAGGGCCTCCTTTTGCGGCCAATACGGCATCAATTCGTCTTGGGAATGACATATACAAGTCCTGCACAGTGGTCAGAGGGATTTTAAGCCATTCTTCTTGCAGGATAGTGGCCAGGTCACTACGTGATACTGGTGGAGGAAAAC